>JAPXFQ010002830.1:0-233652 GCA_028564705.1 Apricaphanius iberus
CTAACTAAACTACAATGTTTTACTTACTTTTCCAATAGAATGAAACTCCCGATTCTCTGCTAGCTCTCTTCCTCCTCCTTCACCGTCTTTGTATGATTTTTTTTTTGGCGGTTGGCAAACTCTTCCTCCTCCTTCTACTTCCTCTGCATCTTCATCTTGTAGCCATAGACTGTATGGTTGTAGCGCATTACCGCCATCAGCTGGCCGTTTAATCAGAACTTCAATTTTAATCTCACTTCCGTTGCGATTTACTTCCGTTGTGGCTTTTTCTTTTGTGTTGTGTTGTGGCTTTTTCTTTTGTGTTTTGTTGTGGCTTTTTCTTTTGTGTTGTGTTGTGGCTTTTTCTTTTGTGTTTTGTTGTGGCTTTTTCTTTTGTGTTGTGTTGTGGCTTTTTTCTTTTGTGTTTTGTTGTGGCTTTTTCTTTTGTGTTGTGTTGTGGCTTTTTTCTTTTGTGTTTTGTTGTGGCTTTTTTCTTTTGTGTTTTGTTGTGGCTTTTTTCTTTTGTGTTGTGGCTTTTTCTTTTTTGTTGTGTTTTGGCGTTTTCTTTTGTGTTGTGTTGTGACTTATTTGCCTTTTATGTGTGTTTTTTGTGTTGTGTTGTGTTGACCCTTCTGGGCCACCGTATGAAACAAATCATGTGAGTCGCAAACTCGCAACTGTGTGGGCGTATCTCCGCAAAGTGAGTATTTTAAACTAGTCTCTGAAAATAAAAATCTGCAGTAGGTGTGCAAATATCAAATGTAATATGATAAGTTTCGCCCTTTCGGACCTTAGTTTTCAGAGTTTCAAAACTTTTTTTCTCCTATTCGTACACCAGTTTTGAGATCACCATTTACAAGGTTTCAAACCTGGAAAATTAACTAACATAGTGAGAGAATACGGACAAATTTGAAACTCTGAAAAATTGTTTGCACATCGTATTATTTTTTTTTTTTCAGTTCTGAAAAAGGAAATCTCAAAAACAACATAACGTTTGCAGAGATATTTTTATTTTTTTACATTTTGCAAGCTTGCAAATCTTATTTTTCGATCTTGGAAAACTTTTTTTTGTACGATTTTGAGTTTTCGAACCCTTAGTTTCAACGTTTCAGAACTTTATTTTCAGTTTTGAATCATGGCAGGATATTAATCCCATAAAAAAAAACAGCCTAACTAATAGAACCATAAACTACAGTATAAGATGATTATGTGTTTACTTAGATGCCCTGGAAAGTAATAAATTTGACACTTCTGACTTTTATGTGTAAGGTTATGAAAACCGCCCTTCACAATTATGTACTAATTGGTGTTGATCTATTACATAAACCTTAATGACATAGATTGAACTTTTGTTTGTATTGTTTTTGTTTTTTTCAAAAAGTCTATCATTTGCATGTCTAAGGCTGAAATCACAAATTGATCAACTTAAAGTGCCTTTACTGTATACAGATCAATGTGTGTGGTTCTTTGCGTATGTTCTCTTTGGGAGTGGGAGTGAGGTGTCAGTTTCTGTCACCAGAGAGAAAACTTTTTCAATTACAAGCTTATGGTGAACACGCAGTAGAGTTGAATTACCAGAGCACTGCATTAACTGAGCCATTTGCCATTATAAACACATCAGTGGAACTGTATCATTAATCTGTCAACACAACAAAGCCCAGCCAGGTTGCTGGGGTGTGTACATAGCCTGACAGCTCCACAACAACAGAAAAAAAACATAGCTGTCATCAGGGATGATGCTGTGAGCACTCGAATATAATAAAAAGATAAATAAATAAAATGCTTGAAACCACTGTTGTTCAATGTCGAGCTGTCCTCCTGTCCAGTGTGACATGATTTGCTGAGGTAGCTGCTCTGCTTGATATTGTTTTGTAGAAGGCTGCTCAGCAGTTGTCCCATGAATGATAGCTGAGCGTTCCCTTTGCTACCTTTTCATTGCAGACATGCTGACCTCAAGGAACTCTCTGTCTGAGAACAAGTGTGTGTCTGCTTTTATATTGAAACTTAAAAGAGCACAAACATATAGATTGCTTCTTTAAATGCTGGAGCCAGATTTTGATCTGCATAAACTTGAAGGGAATTTTTTTATGATCAAGACAGGATTTTATGTTGGGGCTAGGAATTTTGTTGAGTTGGATACAATGCAGAATACTTTCAAATATTAACACTGTCTGTATGGGGATGTGCATAAATAAATGTTTTCATACATGGATGTCTGTGGGTGAGTATGAAATCTTAGCCATTTTCAGGTCAAACCATTATAAAGGCTACCTGTAGGCTAGAAAAACAGTTGGGTACTCTACGGGGTAGTTATGAGAAATACATGTCATTGTTTTAGTTTGCTTACACTGCCAGAGGAACCGTTTTGTTGCAAAACAGCTGGATGATGGTCTGTGTTTCCTTGTCACTTATCTTTGGAAAATTTTTCTAAACAGAGTATAGCACAGTCAGAGGAACATGTCTGTTGTGTCTCCAAAGGTGTAATAATTACAGATGACTTGCAAAGAAGATGTGGGTTTTTGAAGACACGCGGGGACTGGCAGGAAGGACTGCTAAGAGGCAAAAAGACACCCAGCAGATGTTTTCTTTATGCCTCTCTAACAGAAGAACACTTCAAAGCAAATAGAGCATTCATGTAGGTAACTTAAGCAGCATGTTTTTCCTATGGGTGACTTAAAGAAATTATTAGGAAGAAATAGATGATGGGTATTTTATACCTACTTATGCTGCATATGCTTTTGTTTAGCTTTGAGTCTAAAATAACATAGAACTCTAGACATTAGTCTGTGTGGCTTACAGTCAGTTAGCTCAATGAATAGAGTGCAAATGGATCCTAATTATCTAAAAAGGGAAACTGTTTGTATAGAACATAATTAGTGATCAATGAAAAACATCACAACAAATTTTGGACAGTGAGAGAAGCGGTTTAGAAAATGTGTGACAATTTGAAGACTTATTTATAGAAAAATGGTCTGTCTTATTTGCTACCTTTGTGAATAAAACAAAATAAGAAATACAACAATTGCTTTCATCTCAACGTGAGTTTGATCAATTGTACCCCTTACCAGTGTTAGACATCTTACATTAAAAAAGTAATTAGTTATAGTTGCAAATTACTTTTTTCAAAAAGTGATTGAGTTACTAACTCACTTATCTCAAAATAAAAGTAATTAGTTACTTAGCAAAGTAACAGTGACGTTATTTCTATAACACAGTTGCGTTCTATATCTATCTATATCTAAAAGGCCAAATATTTGTATAACTGCCGTTATCCTTAGTGAAATTAGTTAATAGCAGAGACATGTCTTTCAGTCTTCAGAGAGAAATTTTTGTTTATGACAAACCGACTCACCTTGAGGGACTGTGTGTGGTAATGACAGACGGGACTTCGGCTGCACTTTTCCAAGAGTCAAGTTTGGTTGTGAACACAGAAGAACACCGCCCTCCTCTCTCCGTGATTGGTTAGGGAATCGAGAAATCTGATTGGTTCTTGGAGTAGCGTGATTTGTACTTGTGTTTCTGATTTGTACTTGTGTTTCTGATTTGTATTTGTGTCTGATTTGTAATTGTGTTTCTGATTTGTACTTGTATCTTTGATTTGTACTTGTATTTTCTGATTTGTACTTGTATTATTAAATTAATCCGTACTTGTATTTTTCAAAACATGTGTACAAGTTACAAATAAGCAGATACAAGTCACAATACATAAGTCCCAACTCTAGTTCCATAACTTTGTTGGTAGATCTCAGGTACTTTCTGGGATGTACGGCCATCAGAGAATTCCTACTCTACATTGCATTTTAGATGTATGGAGATTTATTGAAAACCAAACCCACCTCTTTCAGGAGCGAGCGGCGATGCAGCCGCTTTATTAGCGCAGTTCTGGGTGATACGTTAGAGGTAATCTCTGCTTTAATGAAACGAATGTCTTCCTAATATCCAACTTAAAACTAAGTTCACAACTAAGTTTCTTACAGCATGCAGACAACAAGAGCACTCAGAGTATCTGCCCACTCACCAAATTATCATAATATTCTAAGCGGCATCAGCATCACCGACACCTGCGTTCTCTCCCTGTCGCTGAACTGTGACTGTCAGAAAGCCTGACACCTCTCCGCTTCACTCAACCACATTGTAGTAACGCGCAACTTTACATCCCCAGTAAGGGTAATGGCGTTGTAATGATAGGAAAATATTCAATTAGATTACTCCGTTACCTAAAAAGGGACGCCGATAGGAACGGCGTTATACTTAAACGCCATTACTTCCAACACTACCCCTTACTGTTGTAACTGCCCAATCCAGAGGTTGTATTCTGGTATTAGATTTTTTTTATTCTGTTAGTTCTGTTTCATATTTTTTGCTTTTATTTTTTAACAATTTTGTATTTCTTATATTTCACATAGGTTTGGTAAGGCTTGGCATAATTTCCTTTTGGTAAATTAAAAAAAAATTTAAAATGACAAGCTGATTACGATCAGAAATCGGGAGGGTAATGTGTAACAGCCTAATTTTTTTCTAATATGTCAACATGCAGTAAAAGTAAATAGAAGTTGAATCGTATTGATTCATTTATTTAATCTGATTCATCTGTTATTTTAAATACTTTAGTTTATATTTACATAATGTCAGAAGTTAACAAAGACCAGGTTGCTTACACACAAAACCGGGCTTGAAAACTGTGTAAGCCACTTTCTACGTCAAGTTTGATATTTATTGAAAATAACACGATGATAAAAAGTGTGCAACTTTAAGCAAATTTAGAACCTTGCTGATGCACTATTTGAACATGGGGGACACTTACAGTGAGATGGCAAAATTGTGAATTTACATAAACCTCCTTTTTAGACTTGAGAGCTTCAAACACTCACAAACACAAAGCCAACAGTTTGCCCCCACCCCTCGTCTCTGAACTGAGAATTCAAATGAGAATCTGAATGAAAATATTTTGCATTTAAGAATTATATCACAGTATGTAGATATCGATGTCTTCAGATTATACACCAATTGCTAGTATTGGTGCATTAATAGTGTGAAATTGTTATATAAATGGTTAAAACATAATGCTGCACAGGATGTGATGGCACTCATTGAAGATTACTAACAACGTTTAAGGATAAAGGCGTTATTAACAGCGTTAATTTTTAGGAAACAGAGTAATCTAAATAGATAATTTTCCTATTGTTACAAAGCTGTTATAATTACTGGGGATGTAAAGTGGTGTGTTACTAATATGTGGAAGAATTATTATTATGGATCTCTGACAGTCACACTTCAGCTGCAGGGAGAGAGTGCAGGTGTCGGTGATGCTGTTGCCGCTGCAAAAATTATGATGATTTGGTGAGTGGGCAGATACTCTGAGTGCTCTTGCTGTCTGCATGCAGGGAGAAACTTAGTTGTGAACTAATAGTTTTAAGTTGGATATTAGTGGACATTTGTTGATTGAAGCATGCACTCCCTCCAACGTCTTACCCAGAATTGTGCTAATAAAGCGGCTGCATCGCCGCTCGCTCCTGAAGGCGATGGGTTTGGTTTTCAATAAATCTCCACACATCCCAGAAAATGCCTGAGATCTACCAACAAAGTAAAACCAACATTTTAATACGTTGTTACTCAACACCTGAGGAACATGACACAATGATATTTGTTATTAATATGTAACTGTAAAATATTTGATATTTTTCTTCATTATTGCTTCCAGTAGATATGACCGCAGGTGACACCAAATCAATCTGGAAATGTCTTAATACATCTAAAGAACCAGACACAACAATTTAACATACATTTGATTAATTATTATTATTATTATTATTATTTGAGTGAATATATATATATATATATATATATATATATATATATATATATATATATATATATACTCACCTTAAGGATTATTACGAACACCTGTTCAATTTCTCCTTAATGCAATTATCTAATAAACCAATCACATGGGAGTTGCTTCAATGCTTTTACGTTCCAAACTGAATGTCAGAATGGAAAAGAAAGGTGATTTAAGCAATTTTGAGCGTGGCATGGTTGTTGGTGCCAGACGGGCCAGTCTGAGTATTTCACAATCTGCTCAGTTGCAGGGATTTTCATGCACAACCATTTCTAGGGTTTACAAAGAAAGGCGTGAAAAGGGAAAAACATCCAGTATGCGGCAGTCATGCGGGCGGAAACACTTTTTGGTGCTAGATCAACGTTGACTGAAATAATCACTCGTTACAACCAAGGAATGCAGCAAAGCATTTGTGAAGCCACAACACGCACATCCTTGAAGCTGATGGGCTATAATAGCAGAAGACCCCACCGGGTACCACTCATCTCCACTACAATTTGGAAAAAGAGACTACAATTTGTACAAGCTCACCAAAATTGGACAGTTGAAGACTGGAAAAATATTGCCTTGTCTGATGAGTCTCGATTTCTGTTGAGACATTCAAAAGGTAGAGTCAGAATTTGGCATAAACAGATGAGAACATGGATCCATCATGCCTTGTTACCACCACGCGGGCTGGTGGTGTTGGTGTAATGGTGTGGGGGATGTTTTCTTGGCACATTTTAGGCCCCTAAGTTGCACAGTTGGGCATCGTTTAAATGCCACGGGCTACCTGACATTGTTTCTGACCATGTCCATCTCTTCATGACCACCATGTACCCATCCTCTGATGGCCACTTCCAGCATGATAATGCACCATGTCATGAAGCTCGAATCATTTGAAATTGGTTTCTTGAACATGACAATGAGTTCACTGTACTACAATGGCCATCACAGTCACCAGATCTCAACTTCATAGAGCATCTTTGGGATGTGGTGGAACGGGAGCTTTGTGCCCTGGATGTGCATGCCACAAATCTCCATCAACTACAAGATGCTATCCTGTCAATATGGGCCAACATTTCTAAAGAATGCTTTCAGCACCTTGTTAAATCAATGCCACGTAGAATTAAGGCAGTTCAGGGTTAGTATGGTGTTCCTAATATTCTGGCTACAACTCACAATACACCAATGAGATAGATAACTATACATGAAATTCTGTAACAGTTATCTAGAAAGACTTATTGATGCCAGGCGACACTTTCATTGGTATTTATTGATGAAGTTTACCCTCCTCTACAGAGGCAATTTGCATTTAAAATAATTTTTCATGAAGGTCAGTATCATTTATTTTAGAGGGATAAATGCTCTTTACATATTTCTTTTCAGCACTTTACACCTGAGAAATGAATAGATCCAAGCGCTGACATTTCTGAGATCACTTACTGTGTATATATATTTTAATTGGGTAGTAATAAATGGCCCAGGATTTTAATGGACTAAGAATGAGGTCAAACAAGAGCTGGAGCATCATTATTAACTTATGCCAATGCTTAACTGTCATATAGTATTTTCAAAGTGATAATTACTTTCATTATTTACACACATAAAAGAATACCAACCTTTATTTTTTGTTGTTGTCTATACAGTGTATCATAGGGGTTGACTAGTATTTTGAGCTTGAGAGTGTCCAAGATACAAAAGTTATTTTCTCACTATTAAAGTTAGTTATCATCTAACTGGCTCAGGTAATACAAGCAAATAACAGAGTAAACTATACATTTAATGTGTGTTTGAGCATTTTCTTTGTAAATAATTAGCACCATTGAGATTAAAGCCTGAGACATTCATTTAACAATATTTCTTACTGCTTTATTAACTGAAGAGACTCAGATCTTTTTAAGCAGAGGAGAGGTTCCAGTTTCCAAAAAATGTATCCACTACCAACTCCTGAGACATCACAAGCACGTGTTGGCAACATAAAATATTTCATTTAATATTGATCTTATTATAGAAGTAGAAATATAATCTAACTGAGGAATAAGAGCTGTAAAAGAGCAAATTTATATATTACATTATTTAATTTCATTTATCACGTACTGTCATACAAGGATCAGAATCAAAATCACAGAATCTGAAGTGAACAATGCCAGAGATTGAGCAAACTGTTATTTCTTTTTGTGAATTTCCAGTTTTGTTATGTCATCAGGTAGCTGTGCATCTAAAGATACTCAGCTGATGGTTTACATCTTAGTTTATGTATGAACTAAAGCTTTTGGTGAAAAAACAAACAATTGGCAAACCCATCACACTATTGCATATCTGAATTTTTGAGAATGAGTTTTTTTTAGCATATGTAAAAATTGCATGCCATCGCCCTCATAACTTGGAGACACCATAAACACCACACAGAAGTGATGCTGGTGCAGAATGTATGCCAGTACTATTCAAACATAAGTAATGAATAAATCATTGAATAAATTAATGTATTTATTGTCTTACATATGGGGAAATTCAATTTTCATCACAACCAGTCCGAGAGTAAACAAAAACACAACACAAACACAGACAGGATACGAGCCAACTATGGCAGAGGCCACCATGAACGGCACACCATATGCATAGGGGAGGGGGGTAACAATAGTTCAAGGTGGATGGATGAGGGAAATAAGGGGCACCTGTGCCCTGCCCCTTAAAAGTGGACAGGAGAGGAGTACTTAAAATGCCTCATTACACTGAAGCACATATTTCAGAAAGTCACAACATAAGAGAACACTGTGCAGAGGGGGTTCTTGTTTGGTCTTCCTGAGAGTCTATCATTGGTCTCCATGGCATTGATCAGGGACAGTCCGGGCTGAAAGCTTCTCCAAGTTCAATTCTATTTTAAGTACAATTTCTGAAAAAGCAGCCAGGAAGGCAGCCAAGGCAGCCAACTTTTTAACATTCAGGATCACTTTCAAACTGCTTCTGTGCACTTTCAAAGCCCTTCATAACCTGGCACCTTCTTACCTTTCAGATCTTCTCCATATTCACTTCCCATCTCGCTCTCTCCGCTCCTCCTCCTCCCTTCAGCTCTCTGTCCCTCCGGCCCGTCTGGTCACTATGGGGAGCCGGGCCTTCAGCCGCTCGGCTCCCCAACTCTGGAACTCTCTCCCTGCTGACCTCCGGAACATTCATTCTCTTTTACTTTTCAAATCAAAACTCATCTATTTAAATCAGCTTTTTCTAACTTCAACACCCCACAATCCATCCGTTGATTTTACTGATTTTACTGTTATTTTATTGTTTTATTGTACTTCATATTTTTATGTGCTTTTACTGTATTTTCTTGGCACTTGTGTTTTTATTGTGTTTTTTATCTGTACAGTGTCTTTGAGTTCCCTGAAAGGCGCTTTAAAAATAAATGTATTAAATATTATTATTATATAAACACTTACATTTGGATTCCCCCTTTTCTTTTTCTCTTTTAGAAATGTACATTAATGGATGCAAAAATGGAATTAAGGTTTAACATCGAAATGTATTAGGTTTTTTTATGGTAACGTACATATATTCAGCTCATTAGAGCAAAACAAATACATGCCTGAGGACATAATAATATGTAGGGCCCACAAAATTAAATGGGATTGCAGTGGATTATGCATGAAATAAAGGAGGTAGTAAAATGCATTATATGCAGATTACAGTAAACCGGATAATCTGTTTGTCCTAAACGGGCTTTGGCTATTGGAAACTACATCCACTTGTACCTCTGGAACCGTTCCACTGATCCCATCTCTTGCTGTTATTGTCTAGGAAAGCAGTTCTTTTTGTTCTTTTTTATTTAACCTTAGTTAAATATTATATTAAGTTATAGTACTGAATAATGTTCAGCACAACTGAGCAATACATAAAATGTAAACATTTGCATAAACGTTTCAGACTTTGCCACAGATTTCAGTCTTGTTCTCATACTTTGAGACAACATTTTTGTTTAGTGTAATACATTCAGTGTCAGTGATTGGGTTGTTGTTGTTTTTTTTTTTGTTTTGTTTGGGGGGGGGGGGGGTTAACACACAAGCAGAAACATGTTGGTAAAACAGACAAAGATTTAGAGGTTTTATTGTAAAATTAAGAATGCTAATATGTTGCAAGTGCTGGGATGTTTGGACTGTTATCTGATGGAGCCAGGGGAATTTAGCAAAGGCTGACTGGAAGAGACACTGAGGTTCCAGGTAGCACTGAAACTGATACTGTAGGTTGTTACCTAGTGAGGCTTCACGGTATCTATGAAGCTATGACACAGGCGGACAGACACAGTATTTATTTTTATACTGGAACGCAAGGAGACATAGAGTTACTCAAAGACAACCAATACATGTTACAACATTATTTGGACCGAATGGCAGCAAATGAGTGTTGCTCCCAGAAACCCTGTACTGGTTGCCTGATGAGCAACAGTTATATGACCTGATCCCAGCAGTGCCTAACCCGTGCAGTCCAGGAAACTCTACAGTGCTGAAAATGCGGTAGAAGATAAAAGAGCACCCAGCCACCCCAGAAAAATGACGGTCTTATTAATCTCTAGCTTTGACCTGCCACATAAAGTTGAAAATTGTATTACATTTACATTAGTTAATTATTCCTCCTCCTTTCTATTGTTAACCGAAATTCTTATGCAGAATCAAGCTCCTTCTAGTTTCCTCTTGTAAAACTACTGTTATAATATTATTATCTTTACCTTTAAAAATGTTTCACTGATATAATCAATATTGTTACAGGATAATAAATATCATTAAAATGGCCATTTTCATTTCATAACAAATTTAGAGGCTAATTTCCCAAGTCATAATTAATGACGGTGGGGAACAAGAAGGGACAACATGTTATCCTTAGACTGGAAGACCTATTGAGTTAAAAAAGCCTTTCTTAAAAGTAACGTCTGAAAACATATTTACAGGTTAATGTACAAAATGCAGTTAAAGCTAGTGCATTAAAAATAAAGAATGTTGTTATATAATTATGATGAACACTTGAATATAAAAAAATGCTAAAAATGTATGCAATTGAGGATTTTTCTCTACCACAAAGCAAAGAAGGACGAGGAAATCACTATGTACCTTTTAACCTGTTTAAAACCAACTATTAAGTTAGTTTTTCATGTCTTGCAACAGTGACAATAAAAATAGCACAGCCACAGAGAGAATTATTTACAGCAAAAAATAAATCAACCAATAATCAATTGAATTTTTATATTTTTGAAATATGTCTAGCTTTTAGAGTGTCCATAAACTCATTATTTTTTTATGTGTGGTTACTAGTGAAAATATTACTATTATAAGTTCAGGGTGCACAACTGCTCAGTTATGTAAGTTTTAATACACCACAAAAACCTTGTTCAGAAAAAAATACAAAAAAAACACATATAACCCATATGATTTCCAGGTTTTCTACATGAAAACAAAGGACCCATACATCAATGTAGCAGGTCATGCTGCAAACTGTGTGGTGTAAAATTGTAAAAATATAACATTAAAAAGTATGAGAAGAACAACTATCATTAGATGGAGTTCCTGGTTACACTGTGAGTATGTTATTTGATCTGTGTTTTCATCACCGTCCAACCTGGACTTCTGAGGGGACAAGCTGGAGCTATCAGGGGTGGACCACCAAATGTCACGGTGGATATTGGACTACCTCACAGGACGCCCACAGTATGGGAGGATCCAGTGTCTCCGACAAGTTGGCCTGCAGTATGGGGGCCCCACAGGGAACTGGGTTGTCACCGTTACTCCTCACCCTCTACTCTGCTAACTTCTTCACGAACTTCCCATACTGCCACCTACTGAAATTCTCTGATGAGTTTTCCATAGTCTGCCTCATCACAACTGAGGACGACTAAGAGTACAGATGTTGGACTCAGGACTTTGTGGACTGGTGCCAGCAGAACCACCTCCTGATCAATGCAGGGAAAACCGAAGAGTTGGTAGTAGAATTCCGCAGGAACAGACCCAGCACAATGAAGTATCCCGGCCCAGGAATTGCATGTTCTCCCCGTGCATGCGTGGGTTCCACAGTCCAAAAACATGACTGTCAGGTTAATTGATCAAGGACAATCTAATATGTCTGTCTCTACTTGGCCCTGTGATGGACTGGAAACCTGTCCAGGGTGTACCCCGCCTCTCGCCCGTTGATAACTGGAGATAGGCACCACCCCCCCCCCCCCCCCCCCCCCCCCATGTTTCCTTAATGTACATACTGTATATTATTCTGAATTCTGTTTTTATAGTAGTACCTTTCTTGTTGTGATCCTAAATACTTCTAATTTCACTGTGCTCCTGTTACAGCTGAATTTCCTCTTTGTGGGACAATACATGGTTTATCTGTTCTATTCTATTCTATTCTAGATCTCAATGAAGCATACTGGCCGGGAATTTAAAAGAACACACATGGGATGATAGCAGCAGGGACTGGATGCAGACAAGTTACTATGAAAATACACCATTAGGAGTTGGCTGCTCTTCTGCAGGGTTTTAGGTTCAAGGAGATTCACGACTCTGCCAACATAGTGATGGGTAATCTAACATGACAGTATTATTGTGTAGGAGGGCACAGTTGGTGCTTTCCCTAGCCATCACTGCTCCACTCCAGTCTGCTCCATTACAGCACACAACAGGACAATTGTTCTCTTTGTGAATGCCTCCATCAAGTATGCACAGATGGAAAGGAGCTGATGAAAGTCAGGGATGGTGATAAAAGTGAACAGCCTGAGAAATATAAAAGAAACTGGGCCACACAGGGAGAATCAACACGAATAAAATTTGTTTAATAGAAATTCTCTATTGCATTAGTTCACTCTCAACTTAGTTTAAAAAAGTTTTAAAAAAGGTGAATCTAGACGTTTTTAACCAAGGGTTCAAATTCTATATTTGTTAGGTATTTAAACTTTTCAAATATTTCTAAAAATAAATATTCAATAATAACAGTACAATTAAAGCTCAATGGAGGTCCTATAATTTGTAATATGCATATGAGAAGAAGAATTACTCATTCAAATAACCTTGCTTAAAATAGAAGAGCACTTCATTAATCTTGATGTCAGGGCCAAGTATAAATGGAAAAGGTAATTAGAGCTAATAGAAATTTCACTTTCTATCCTATTTTATGGAGGTATTATTCACTATCTGACAGCAGTGGGTTTAGAAATGCTGGGTAGCCCAAAACTGGTTTATGTGCTATATGATAAAGGTACTTTTACTTTTATTCTGGATCCATTTTTAAGTCTTTTGTGTTTTCCTGCATCAACATATTAATACAATTATGTGTGAAAGATTATTTTAAACCGATTTATTTAACATAAATAAGCTACACTCTAGGTATCAAACAAATAGTTAAAGGAAAGGGTTTTTTTCAACCTGAACCTTATTTATTAAACGCAATACATTAATTTACTCACCGAGACAAGTTTATATCCAGTAGTGATCTGCATATATCCATATAATGGGAGACAATAGGTCGACCAATGTGCCGCCTCTAAATAACGCATTTTCTGCCACAAAACTCCTTAATTTAACCAATGTGTTGTCATTCATAGCTACTATTATTCCCCTCAGAGTTTTGGACATCTTGAATGTTCTTCTTTGTGGTCTTCCAGTGTTATTCACAGGCTTTTAATACAACTTACAACAAGCTGTGCTATACAACAGTCTTAGTCTACTTGGTCATTTTGTTTGTGCAATTTCTAAATATGTGCGAATCATGTTAATGTTTGCAGCAGCAAATTTTTTCTCATTGTCTGCCGCCATAGAGTGAAAGCCCTGCTCCGACTACAACTGTCATGGCAGACGGCAGTGAGATAACCAAGATTGCTGTTGGTGTAGTTGGGTTAGTGTTGGGGTTCAGAGCCTGCAAAACACCCATGCAGGCAACAAAGAAGCACTTCCAAGATTCCCCAAACTCAGAAGGCAATTGTAGCAGCTATGAATAACAAAACATTAGTTAAGTTAAGGAGTTTTTGTGTCAGAAAATGCCTTATTTAGAAGTGGCAGTTTGGTTGCCCCATTGTCTCCCATTATGTGGATATACGCTGATCGCAACTGGATATATATTATTATATACATTTTCTTCTTTTTTTTTACGTGTCCTGTATGGTAGTTTGCTACTCAGAATTGGTGTCTGCGTACCAAGTACAAGCCCAACTGATCTACTTTCTCAAGCAGAGCATTACAGCTTTGCTATAGTACTCCACTTGATTTATATGTGTGAGAAATCTCTATTAACCATTGCTGTGGGTTTAATTTATTGAATTTATGGACACATAAATGAGAAAACAAAATAGAAGAAAGAAAGAAGATGAAGAAGAGAAACAGGACAGGTAGGAGTGTGAACTGATGCTACAAGATAGGGAAGTAAACAAAGAACAAGAGAAAACAGCCCAGTCCTCCGACTCTGTCGGACGGCAGAGAAGTGGGAAAAAAACAACATATTTTTCAAGTGTAAATGATTTTAATCACATGAAAACAAGTGGTACAATTTATTCAGCATATTCTTACACTACCCCTGGTTTGAAGAGCCTCTAGAGCTGGACTGAAAGTAGAATTGTCCCGATCTGTTTTTAGCTAGCTGGTCTGTATCCTGATTGATTATTATTATTATTATTATTATTATTATTATTATTATTATTATTATTATTATTATTATTTTGAATAACTAATATCATAAGTCATCAACAAAGTACAACTCCTTAAAGGTGTTGTTGATCTATTGTTTCTAATAATGACAGATGCACCTACAACAAGAGACAACAGAGTTTTGTCTGCTTGCATTCTAACAATCTTCTTTGGTTTGCACGGTATAAAAGACAATATTATGGTCCTTCCAGAATATTTATAAATCAAATTCCAGATTTATTTGTATCTAAGTCCTTAATTAATCGTAGCACCTTGAAATTTCTTGTTGTTTAAAGTGTGCTATACAAATAAAATTGCCTTGCATTTCCCCCCTTACAATGCTGATCAAAGACAAATAAGTCTTAAAGATGTCTGTTTGTGTAATGTGAAATGCTCTGCCTGCTTCACTCAGATATTCACAGAAAAAGATGAGCCCAAAGTTATCATAACCCTGACAGATTCAGTTTTAAGATTGATTTCAAACGAGTTTGTTTCAGTTAGATTCTGAGACAAGCATCTTTCAATGTAAAAAAACATGTAAAAAGACTACCAGTTGTGGGAAGAAGAATGTATCTGTTTTTTACCTTTTTTCTTTTTTTAATAATGGCATACCAACTTCATGACCCTATCAATCAAGGAAACTTTTTTTTTTCATCGGAGTAATCAAACCCCTTTTATAATTGTAAGCCCGCTTTCCGCATATTTCTTTTGGTAGCCTATATTAAAAGTTTTTCTTTAGTAATGACCATAAAGATGTTCACATTATAGAGCCCACTTAACATCACCATTTATTGTCCAGATTCCGAATCAGATTAAAGTCAAGACCTGCAGCAGAGGCCATTGGATATCAGGTTTAGTTTGCTTGTTTGGGTAAATCAAGGCGTATGACCTCTAGAATTGTTTGTGCAATAATCCTGGTGCTATGACATGATTGTCCCGATCCTGGGTTGTTTAGGGTTTTGTTTGGACTTCAGATTCTTTCGTTCCCATTACATTTTTTCATACTTTTATTTTGATGTTTGTTTTTCTAGGTCAGTTGTTGTTCATTTCATTAGTTTCTTCCTGTTTAGTATTTTATGTACCCTTCATTTTGTTACTTATGTTAGTTTTCCTCCCACCACTCTACCTCATGTCCCAGCTGTAACACATCTCCAGTCATCCCCTGCCAGCTCTCTTGGAGCACACCTGAAACACATCAACATTTGTTTCCTCTTTGTTATCTCCCCTGGTTCTGTACCATTTCTCACTCCTTCCCAGTATACTTAAGTCTCTGATCTCTCCATTTCCCTGTTGTATTCTCCATCTTTCTGCTCTCCAAATCCTTGTCCTTGTGTTTTTTTTCCTGCCTGAACCTTGGTATTCTACCCATCAGTATTTCCCATTTTACCCGAGTTTTCCTGTTGAGTTTATTTTGTAAGTCTGCCTTCATTTATTTACTGATTCAAATCACACAATAGCAGTCTGCAGTTAGGTCCTCATTTTCCTTACAGCATAACAATGATACCTTCATGCCATTAATTATTTAACTTAAATAACAAAAAAGTTGTATAACCAAACTTACAAAACAGCAAGTTCATTGATTTTTCTGTTTGATTCAAATTTTCAATAATTTTCACTACCAGCAAATATCAAACCTCACAAACCTTTGATCTATTACACTTTGCTCAGCAGCTTATAAAGTAACACTTCATGATTGGATACAGCTGGCCGAAACCAATTTTTTTTCTTTCAGTTTTTACATTGAGAGCTCAAGTGGAAGCACAGACAGTGATTTGCACAGCTTGCAGATTTTGAACACTTCTATAATGATTTTTCTTGAAGTTATCAAACAAACCATCTCATCAGAGAAAACATGACAATTATTCATATATCTCTCAGGATTTTGCTAATGTTTCATCTGTGGAGGCAGGACCAGTTTTCAATTTTTCATTTATTTCAATGTCATCAGTCTATTAATTATTATTATTATTATTAAATACTCCATGCATAAGGTCTACGTTAAAATAACAATTTATACTATTTCCTATGTCTTTTTACATTTTGATACAAAGGTAAATTTATTTTCGTTCATTCGTGAGCAGCTAATACCTTCTTTTTTTTTAGCAATATCTATTTAGTAATTTTAGCCACAGAGCTCCTCACGCCGAAGCTATGCCACCTTCTCAACTCATGACCAGGGTGTTCCCCTCAGTAAAGCCTAAAGCAGGGAATATACTGTACTAGCTTTCTAACCTTTCATAATGTCGCATTTGAGCAGGCTAGGTCTTGGGCACATTTGAGATGGCACGTCATTTGAGATACAATGTACTATAGATGCTGAATTAGCCGTGTTGCTACTGGATTTGTAAGTAATGAATACTTGTTCTGGGGTTATTGTATTTGGTTGGGTATGATTAATTTAGTGCCGGGAAAACTGCTTGACAGTTTACCAACTGACACAATCGAGCTTGAAAAAAAAACATCAGTACACTGGCATCTTCACATGTGCTCCATAGAGATTTGTTTGTACAACAATGACGTTACGCCACAAGCCTTGAAAGGATGACAGAGGGCAAATATCTACAAAGTTAACTTTTTTTTGCTGATAAAATGTTTAAATGAGTGTCTAATTGTGCTGTCTACATGTCTGGTTATTATATTTAGTATTTTCGTACATTTTAGTAAAAATGTAACTTTTCTACCAAAAACTCTCCATTGAGTGCCCTCTTCAGTTTAAAAATTTACACTTCACTTAAATTTGAATTGAGTATTGCTACTGTCTCAGCCTTTAAAGCTGACGTCAGCCATCCAGTATAAAATAAGCCCAGTCTCTGCCACACCTCTGCACCAAGTTGGAGTTAGAATAGGACAGTGTTGAAGCCACCCAATCTCCAACACCCAGAGTGTCCCTCGGTCCGCCCAGGTACCAAGTCCTTTTGCTGCATTTTTCAAACCTGGAAATGGTGAGACTTAAGTAGGAGGGTGAATTTCTCTTTAAGCGGAATGGGTTGCACCGACACATCTTTTGAGCGCCTCCCAAGAAAAAGAAGTACTCTGTATCGGCAATAACTCCAATCCATGTATCAGTATCGTACTGGTTTGAAAAAAGTGGTATTGGTGCATCCCTAGTTACTACACATCAACATGCTATATAAAATAGAAAAATATTCCACACACAATATGCATATCTATAAATATTTGGTGTGATATTATTTGTTAAAACGAAAAATAAAAAGTGATTTAACTTAACACTGATTAGTATATAATATGTTGGCAAATTATCACAACAGAATTAAATAAATCTACATTTATGTACAGCTCCCAAAGATGCACAGTTTAAGTAAAGTGGTGCCAGGGTCCATCCATCACTAGAATGGAGAGGATGAAATACAAGGTGTCCATGACATGACAACTCCACAGATTCCACCAGAGATAAATATACTGGAATTTGATCCTTATTTTATTCTCCAAGGACTGCAAGGATTTTCGGTTTACCTTGTAATAGTTTGTTGTTTAAGTTTCAAGTCTTTTTTTGAGAAAATAAAAAGGACCAAAGTGTTATTAAGCTTTGAAAAGGCAGTTTTGCCCTGTTAATTATAGTAAAAAGACATACACAAAAAGCAAGCCCACAGTGCAATTTTAACACTCAAAATGCAACTGCTTCCAGAACTAAAGTGTGTAAAGAAGACAATTTATCACACACCAAAGCTCTAAAAATAACCTTTCTATTTTTTCACCCGCTTTGGAGTGATGAAAGATCATGGGCAATTTAGATGTTGGGTGACCTGGAACACAGGTTTTGCTTGAGTGGATTGACAAATGGTGCACCGGTAGTATATATGTACTAAGCATGGGCCAATATGAGATTCTGATAGAATGGGAATTTTTTTGTTTTTTTTACAGTGATTAAAAATGAATTATGTTTGACATGATAAAATTGCTTTTATTTTAAATTAGCAAAACAACTGCTGCTGATACTGATTAAATAGCATTGACGAGGACATGTTTAGCATGTACTTGTTAGTTTGATTATGGTAGACATATGTAACATGATGAAACATCTATGAGAATGTTGACAGTAAGTGTTTGAATACAGATTAGTTTACCTAGGCGTAATATACTCTGAAAAATGAAACGTAAGCTATTTTATCCACAAAAGGAAAGATCAAATTGAGTGGCAGAGTCAAAACCGTGACTCATTTTAAAAAGTGTGGTGGTGGTAAACTCCAGCAACATATACAAAAAGCAGTTGCTGAATTTAGTAGATATTTTTTTCAAATAAAATTTGATTGCACAGATTACTTTTCTTTTTGGCATTCTGATCTTTGTAGAGTAACATCAAGAGTCAAAGAAGGCTGATATTAACTGGTTAATTTTTAGCGCTATGCTCTGATGGCTAGCCTACATTTGAATTTAATTGAATAATCCTTATTTCAGTACTGTCAGATCAGGAGTAGACAAACATCATTTCACAGACAGATACAGGCCAACTGTGGTATTCCAGTGAGCGTCAAATGGTGCACCATGTGCAGAATGAAAAGATTTACATTGGGTTTGGGTGGACCAAGGGTGAAAAAAAGCATTCATCTTTGTTGTGTTCCTAGCTTGGGGAATAAGACCCAGACAATGGAAAAAAAATACACAGCATACATTGAAGCTACATACTCAGACATTCACAATAAGAAATATTAGGGTGAGGGGATCCTCAGTTTCACTAAATGTGAGCGCTTCAACCGAAGCACACTGCACCAATTGCTTGTTGAGGTTTGAAGGAGAGCAGAGGACACAGCCAGAAGAGTGATAAAAAGGAAAATGTGTGCATATTTATGCATGTGCGTGCATGTGTCCCTGTGTGTGTGTGTTTCAGTAGTCAGAACCGATGAACTCCACAGAACTCAATCCTATAGTCTGTAGCCTATGATTTAATTTGCGTCCTTGGAGAACTGAAGGCAACCCATAGTTGAAAGGGGGTGGGGGTAGGTTGGGGATGGAGCATCCTTCTATATTTACATCCAAGGGAGTATGTTTGGTCTGAACCGAATTCCAATTAAAAAGATGTTAGCACAGGCGTCGATTACTTTTCCCTCTCACCTAAGAGTCTGCCGAGTGGTCTCCCTTCCAATAGCCAAATTAGGAGTCATTTTCCTTCCAGCCAGGCTGAGAACTTCTTTGAACTGTTTCGCACACAGGGATAACAAATCCAGTTTTGCTCAAAAATCGCAAGAGTCTGAGACAAGGGTCAGGCAGCTTCCTGTAGCCCAGGCAGCCTGCCAATATCTGCCTTTACAGCCACAAGTTTACGATACCTCAGAAAATCAGCAGATATCCAGTTATCATAAATCCCATTGTCAAGATGTTTCTAGTGTCTCGATGATTAGGGAAAGACCCAGGATCCTCCACAGTCATCCATCAGGACAGGTCGGCACTCCCTCATTGCCTTCTCCTGGTGAAAAAGTAATTAAATTTCTTTAAGAGACGATTTGACCAGTCCATATCCAGATCAACCGTTGAGTCTTTTAGAGGAAATGCAAAACGAGGCTCCATAGCAGTAGGCACACAAAGGGCTGTGGGATATTTGGTTCAGAAATGTGCTCTTACCTTCCAAACTGTTAACTCAATTTTTAAATTAGGAAGGTATCGTTAGTTTACATGCAATGTTTTTCCAAACAGACTGTGCTGTCTTTGGCAGTGCCTTTTTGGAGAAGAGGTGTTTTTTAGGCAATTTGGAAACCATTTCTATATGAAAAGGAAAGGGACCAATGCCTTAAACATATACATACCGTAAAATAGGGTAAAGTTAACTAAATGCCATTTTCAAGAAACCAGGCTAGAGGATTCTACGTTGTATTTCCAGCCAGAGCTAGCCATATTAAGATAAATTGACCGCTGTATTTAAATAATGCTCATTTAATTCCAAAGGGGCCAAAGTCTGTCAAGAAAATATCCTTCACCTAATTACACTACCCTCAATTATTGATACAATGCAGGATACATTATATTCTCACCTATCATTTTGATGTTATTGCTGAAATTGAGTCATATTGGATCAGGAAATGTTGGTTTAAATCTTCATGGTTTCTGTGAACCCCTTTGAATTGTTAACTCAGTTTAATACTCCTAGACTGAGTTGTATCCAGTGTTAACGGTTGCTTTAGCCGAGCTGAAGATTTGTGAGATTGTGCTTTTAGATATGTTGATATTACCTTGGTAAATTGTGTGCATTTTGAGCAACTGTTCGATTTGTATTATCTTGATGAGGTCTGCCTTTCTTTGACCACTGACGTTAATCAATAAATTATTAACAAAAGAACAGACACTCACTAGACTTTTTTAAAATATATTTTGGAAAAAAAAATTATGGTGAAAAATTCAAGTTTCTTTTTTTTTTAAAGAGAACAATTTTACCAACCTCTTTTCAGTCAGCTGACCAGCAGTGCACATCAGAATGAGGGGAAGGGCCTAATGCTGTAGAGAACCCCAATGAAATGTTGGCGTACAATCTTTACATTGTAGAACGTTTTTATTTATGGTTCTACCTGTTGTAATTATGCTGCATTTGTCTTATCTTGATGTTTGAGGTTTCATAAGGCCTGCCCAGGTGCCACACAGTGTTGCTTACTTTTGGATTATATCTGTTGTGCTCCTGTTGATATCAACAAATGTTCACACCCCAAGCATTCTGTCCAACAGTATTCTGTGAGTATTTTTCAACCATTAAATGTGCGTCCTTAAAGCAATGCCTACATCTGTATTGCTGAGCTGAAGAATCCTTCCCTGTCACCGCATCTAAGCCACTTTGCTCACCTCGCCAGGAGGAGGGAGAGAGAGAAAAGGGGAGAAAGCTAAGATCACATACTGGGATAATAACAGCTAATAAGATTTTCCCACCAAAAATAGATTATAGTCCATGTTCAAATGGAAAGAGGGATACATAGTTTTTTTTCCCCTTTTTTTCTGTGTTTTATGTTAATTAATAAAAAGCTGGGCTGAAAAGGTACCTGAAAAATACATATCCTAACATCAAGCATCTAAAGAATTAGTAAAATACCTGATTCAGATCAATACCTGATCTACTAGACAGAGCTTCAGATGTAATGGCATTTCTATAGCACACTCAGCACTATATAACTCACCTTTACTTTTTCCTATCTTAGCCTGCAATCTGAACTACACAATGAATGTATTTTGTACCTGACTTGTTGGTGTTTGATATTCATAGTTATGCTGTATAATGAGAAACACCACTGAGGCAGCCTACACAAGGGTTTGCTTTAAGACAATGGTATTAATCACTGAAGTGTTCTGAAGTCCCCTAGGCCATCATTATAGATCAGAATCCTCTTGACAACGCTAGAGTATAAAGATAATTTTACCACAGGAGGTACAAAAAACATTAGCATAAGTACAGCAGCTTTTCTTTGTGTTTTATAGTCCAGCAAAGAGGCCAAAGCTGTTATGGAGGTTTATTCAGAACCTAGAAATTGGTTCTTTTGCATCCATGAAGGTGTTCCACAAAAAAAAAAACCACAAAGACCTGTCATACACTGTGTGCCGTATAAAACATCTTTAACAACATGATCACTAAAATCTTCAGAAAAAATATTTTATGGACTTTAGTGTCCATTGTATTGTCCATTTAAAGTATTTTTTATGTTGCTTCACAGCGTACCTGGGGATATGATTGGGCGGGAAGGGTATACATGTTTAACTTGTTTGTGTCTATAGGGGGTGGGGTTGGGGAGGATGTATATGTGGGGTTAATTTTTAATTTTGTATAGCACTTTGAACTGCATTTCATTGTATGAAAGGTGCTTTTTAAATAAAGTTGACTTGTTGATTGATAAGACAACACTGAATATTTTAAAAGGGTGTATGTCACACTACATTTTGTGTATAACTACTCAAGCATTTCAGAAAAAGAATATCATACAGACGAAAAAGAATGATGTTTATATGTTGGCCCGGGGCAGTTTTGCTGCTTCAGGATCTGGACTATTACTGTGTATAATGAAATGAGGAATTCTACAGTACTATGAATCCTAAAAGATATTGTCCAGTCGTTAGTCTGTGACCTTGAGAATAAAGTTTTTTTTTTGCAGGACAATGATCCAAAGCAATCTAAAGACAAGGACAACTTGACTTGAATCTATTTGAAATGCAGTGTCATGGTGCTCTTAAGTTAAAGTGACAGAGTGTACTTTTCACTATTAATCTATGGAAATATACATCAAATTATTGTTAAAAATCAATAAAATTATGCCTAGTCATCGAAAACTATTGCTGACTTAATAGTATATAACCATAAAAAGCGGGTCTAAAATACATGGGCGCATATCCAAGCATATGGGGGCAGACATATTAGACGCTGTGTTTCCTTCTTCATAAGCCTATGTGGTGTGTAAAGTCCATGAAGTCACACCAAGGTCACATGCTTTCTGCTGGACAGGTAACATTAATGTTTTTTCAAACAGGCACCAGTCATGGCGATATAGTGTAGAACTACCCTAAAATGAGTCTTTTTTTTCCATTGAGGTAATGTTGTCTAACAATACAATTTATTCTTTTTAAAAAACCTGAATAATATAACTAACCTACAAAATGCTGAAAATGTTTTCCAGCATAAATGTTATTTTACATATTTACCACTTCATTCACTGCCAATGATGAAAGAGAGTCTGACGTGCTTGTCATTTTGCTGCATATATAATTTTACTCGAAGTTGAACGATCTTCTGTAGTAGTAGAAAAATTGTGCAATTCCAAATTTAGCCTTTATGGCCATACATTGTAAGGTTCCCACTCGAACACAAAACCGACTATTGATCCCATAGTTTGGAAATGTACATGGCAGCTC
The DNA here is from genome assembly GCA_028564705.1 of Apricaphanius iberus. Taxonomy (NCBI): domain Eukaryota; kingdom Metazoa; phylum Chordata; class Actinopteri; order Cyprinodontiformes; family Aphaniidae; genus Apricaphanius; species Apricaphanius iberus. Next base: position 23,278 of record JAPXFQ010002830.1, read on the forward strand.
ACACATAAAACAAATAAGGATACGGGGAAGTGAAAACCTAGTAAGTTATAGAGTAACATAAAATAAAATAGAAATAAAACAGTCTTTCAACAAAAAACTTCAAATTTGTTGACAAATTCAATACCATATCCAGGAAATATCGGAAATGGGCCACGGAATAAGTGATTTAGTTTTGGGGATGGTAAGGTATTATGAAGGAATCTGAACTGTAACAAGTTGCTTGGCAGATGTCTACACTCTTCTGTTATGATTTTCTAATTTTTCTTTAGATCATTTTTCTCATTGATTCAGTCTATGATATTTTATGAGCAGTGACTGTCCAAACCTTGTCCAAGCCCATTTCCACTGCAAGGAACCTGAATGAATGAAGTCAATTTAGTTATAAAAAAATGGAACAACTTGTCCTTATTCCCAGGGTTTTCTGCTGCTTTGTCAAAAGCCACTTCAGTGTCTGAGATGTGCACAAGGTGTCCTTTAGAAGCAGTGCCATAAAGATACAGCCATGATAATATTTGTGTTTTTAACAGGCAACATTGTGCTCATAAAGCAGAAAGGGTACCTGTGCAATGTGTTAAGAAATGTTTTGAGGCTACTCAGTTAATTTCACAACACAAACACATCATGCTGTCTGACACCATTCTTGTTTAGATTTTAGAACATTTATAACTTCAAATTAGTTTGAGTTACATATTTTTTCTTCTTTCCAGTTTGAGCTGGCTATTTGCCCAGTCTAACCAACCAATATATGCCACATTCATTTCTTTGAGCCAGGTATTGAATGTAGTGTGCTACAAGCCTGCAAAATATTTTTTTTCTTCTTCGTCTGAAACAACAAAATTAGATATTGGGGATCTCAGGCTGTCATTAGTTTTCTTCCAGCATAGCGTCTGCTGAATCTCATGTATAATGTAGTGTCTCAGAAACTTAGACCTTAAGACAAAGGCAAATTGTGCATTCTGGTAAACACGGGAAGGCATTGTTCTTCTATTCTAATTAACTGTATCACAGCCGTTCCAAAATACACCCAAAGACTAATTTATATGAGGTATGTGAAGATGGAAAAGATCCACTCTTTAGATACCACCCAGATCTGTGGTGAGAAAGACCATGAAAACCTGCATAAATTACAGCATGTATTTTTGCAAAGAAATCCCCCATTCCTCAGTGTGGTGTGACCTAATTTGTTGTACCTGGGGGACCCAGTGGCATCTTTAACTCCCCCTCCATCTCCTTTTCAAACTCATGTGAAGGCAAAGCTTTGCAGGAGAGCACAGACTTTGATGATGTAAAGTGAAATGCAGGTCATAGTAAAAAAAGAAAAGATTGGTACTTGTATGAAGTAATTGGACACTAATTAAGTTAAAAACTATGTCTGTTTTTGATCCAACAGCAAACATCCTATTATGACCTTATCTCTGCAAATCACGTATATGTAAAAAAAAAAAATATATATATATATATATATATATATATATATATATTAATATAATCTTATATGTGTAATCTCCATATTTTATATTAATCCTTATAAAAATTTATATTTCCTCCACTAAGATGTTGCCAAAAGGATCCAGAGATGATATACAAATCATGTATTGTCTGCAGAAAAATTATCAGAAACAAAAAGAAGAAAACAGATGAAAGATTTCTTTCATTATTTCTTTTGATAATTATTCTATGTTAGCTTCCTTTCGTGGACAGTTTTTATTTGTAGATACTGTAAATGCTACAAAGTAAGAAAGTATAAAGATTTCCCTTTTATACTACTTCTGCAGAAAGCTATTTCACTCTAGTTGTTTTCAGAAAACACACGAAGAATTAATGTTCTTTATATGCAGGGCCTTTATATAGTTTTGCCACATACCAGAGGTAGGGACTTAAGTCTTAGACTCACTGATGTTTTTAAGCTACAATAACAAAGATGTCAGGGGATGAAAATACTAAATCTAATAAATGTTGTCCTCTGTGAGATATTGTGGTGTTTACAAATGGGGTCATCCTTGTAAAATTATGCTGAATTTTTGCGTAATGCATGCAATGTGTGTCTCTTGACAATATTTTTCAGTGAGAGGATAGTTAACTTAAGGACAAGTTTCTTTGCTTTTATCTTTGGCTACTATTGAGCCAGCAGTTAGAATAAGAAAGCTGCAGAATGTTGCTCATGACAGCCTGATCATGTTTGTTGTAATATCATGTTAATGATCACATTGGTTATTTCCCAAATGTGATGCTGTTTTTAATTATCTCAATAAACTTACTTAGTTTTGGGTAAGGGATTAATAGGGTGGGTGGGACTGTAGTCGTATGAGTAGAGGGAGTAGAGTAGTGGGCTCAGCACACAGCCCTGTGGAGAGCCAGTACTTAGAGTGCGGGAGGAGAAGAGGTGAGGTCCTAGTTTCACCTGCTGAGGTCGGTTGACCAAGAAGTCTTTAATCCAGGAGCAGGTTGATGGTGGCATTCCAAGGCTGGCTAGCTTGTGGATTAGAATGTCCGTAATTATTGTGTTAAAGGCGGAGCTAAAATTGATGAAGAGCATTCTGACGTAGTTCCCCTGTTGCTCAAGATGAGTCAATGCTGAGTGGACAGCAATGGCTATGGCGCCTTCAGTGGATCTGTTGGACCGGCATGCAAACTGGTGCGGGTCCAAGGTGGAGAGGAGACAGACTTTGATGTGTCTCAAAACCAGTTTCTGTGGTAGTTGATTGTCACAGTCCTTGAGCATCTTCCATCTGGACCCGCAGCTTTCCTGGGATTCACTGCAAAGAGCACCTGCCTCAAATCTTGTGCCTCAAGAGTGAGTGAGGGGTGGTGCCGGAGGTTGGTAGGGATTATGGTGGTAGTTGGAGTGGCGTGGCTGAGTGCTCCGTTTGAGACACAAAACTGGCAAAAAAGCTGTTCAACTCCTCTGCCAGCTCCACATCTGAATCACCAGGTGTCACAGCACCGCCTTTGTGGTTGGTGATGGACTGTATGCCCTCGCTATCTCATCCGGAATGTTGTGAGAGCAAAAAAAGTCGCTGGAGATGGTCATCTTCAGTTGGAAATCAATGTCCAGTAAGTCCAAACGACTGTAGTGCTCAGCAGTGCAGGCAGACAAACATAAAACACTCTGTTTCTACAGCTTAGCAGTGTACTAGAACTAGAATGAACTAGAATTTCGGTGTATGTGATCTGAGTTCAGGTTATGGCAGCAGAACAAAAATATTTATATTTGTTATGTACATTCTTTCACCAGTAGGTTCTGAACCTGACTCACTCTTGGTGTTTTGCATTAATCTGGTGGTGCCGGCCTGGGATGGCCTGAATTTTTTTTCCCAGTCCAGTGCATCTATATGTAATAAACAACCAACACCAACAAAAGAGGTATATGTCACTGTTGGACAGGTATGACTACAAGATTTCCATCACTGTAAAACCTGAAAACACATAAAAAAGTCTACTTTGAAAGTCCACTCTAAAAGTCCCTATTCCTTTCAGACAAGTTAAAACGCACCACTGCAAAAGGTCATTACAGATTTTTTTTTGTTCAGTGATGTGAAAAATGCCTGCCTCCCACTGCTTGAACCTCACCCCTGTAGATTGTTTTTGCCTTTCTGCTTTTCGATTCTGCCTAGGTGATTCAGAATCACATCTTACAACAATTCTCAGGAGGCCCCAAAACAAAGGCGTATAAAGCTAAACATACACAATAATGGGCTCAATCCCACCTTGTTTTAAGGCTATGCAAGATGTAATTTGGCTAAAAAAGAATGTGCAGCAAGTGAGAAATGTCAATAGTTCATGCAGTGGAGCTTGATGCTTCAGCAGAATAATTCCCTAAGAGCAAAGTAAGTCTACTTAACATGCTTAACAATACTGCAACTTCTTGAACCAAGCAATAGCAAGGGTGTATAGACTGAGAGCTTGATATGCAGACAGGCATGGCAGGACAACAGCAAGCAATAAACATGCTAATTTAGGAAAGTGTAACAGCCACTTATCTGTAGCCAAAAAAAATGTCACATCAAAATGGCTCGTAGCATTTTCTACACATCTCCAACCAACAGAGAGGCACAAGTTAGAAGCTGCAAAAAGCACTGAGGCAGAAGGTTGAGTGTTTAGCTTTTTTCCTTCCACCCACAACTTATAAAATATTAAAGGAATATTTGATTAGAATAACATAATCATCACTTCTGGCATTTACATATAAAGTGTAAACTTTCAATGGAATAATGCCTCTGCCAGAGGACAGGATAATATTGTTTGTGGAAAATATCTGAAGCCTTTTATTTCTTTGGCCGTCACTACATCGAGTTGAAAGATGGTGTGTGTGTGTGTGTGTGTATGTGTGTGTCATGTGTGTTCATGTCTGTGAGAGAGAGAGAGAGAAGAGAGACTTATTAGAGTACAGACAATTTCACTTTGAGAAGAGGAAATGGAATGTGGAAAAATATTAAACGGAATATTACCACTCTGAAGCGAATAGACTTTGCTTTTTTTTAGGATTTTAGTATATCATTTATACATTTAAAATTAGGTATTTCTGCACTAGAGTCTGTTGGTATATTTAAATTTTTCAATACCAAAGAATCACTTTGGTATTGATGGAAAATGTATCTTTAACCACTAAAAATAAATTTCCTTACCGAATAAAACAGCCTCAAGTGGTTCTTCTCTGGAGTAAGACATGATCATTAATTTATCTTCACTGCAAAGACATACATCTGGATGATAAAGTCTATCATAACCTGGTGTTTTAAAAGCATAACAGAGATGCTACATAATTCATGGAGGAAGCCTGAATGATGTTAGACACATTTTGGGTTATTATAAAAAGACAATTGATGGTAATGCAACAGCAGCATGATTGCTGGCCATCAGTTTGTTTATTGTCACTACGTTGGGGTTGTCCTTGAAGAAATAAATGGCATCAGTGCACACCAGAAGCTACTAAAAATGATGCTATAGATTTCTCTGCTGACAGCTAGTATCTGATGGAGGTTGAGGTCCCAGAAGACCCATACACCACCTCCTGATAGAATTTGAAATGTACCACAAGAAAAAAAATTAGGCGTGTTTGCTTTAGGGCAAATGATTTTTTTTCTGTATTAGGACATACATTGTTAGTAGGCACAAAAGTCTTTGTCAGAAGAATTCTGGACAACAAACCTATAGAACAGTCATAATGTAGTGACACGGGGCATGAAAAAGAAAAGGGGCAACAGGCAGTTTCAGAAAATTCAGAGTCTGTCAGAATATTATATGGGTTTTCCAATTTTATGGAGAAGATGCCTGTAGGATGATCTTTTTATTTACATCTTGCTCTCTTTAATCTCAGTTGTGCTATTTCTTTCAGTACCAATTTGACTTGAATATGGTTTATTTGGAATCAGATTGTCTTGTTAAATATGCATCCATGATGACCTCTGGATGTATATCATTGTTTGAATAACTTAAAACAGTATATTTGATTTTTTTAACATAAATTCTGTAAAGTTAGTATAAAAAAAGACTTGCGTTATGTGCAGTAGAAAGTCATCATACCACAGCGAGTTTGGAGAAACACCCTTTGAGTAATAGTTGGCAGTTATCTAAAGCTAACTTTAAATATTCAATACAGATCAAACTGAAAATATTTGTCTATGGAATACATTCTATAATACCTAGTATGAAATTTGATACTACATATACTTTCCATACAATAATATAGTACTATACCATATTACAATTATTATTAGGTATGTTAAGTATAAATTTTAATCACCCAAACTACCTCCAGGTGACCACACTAAAGTACTTCAGACTGAGTGGAGAAAAAGTGAACAAAAAATAGTGATAGGCTGTCATTTGTGCAACAGTATTATATAAGTGCCTGTGCTTTTCAAGCTTTTAAAGTGGTTTGAAAACCATTGAGCCAGTCTCACAATGAGCCTATCAGGCAAATTGATACATCTGGCCATCTCTATCTATGTAACTTTAGAGTGGTTGAATAGATATTCTTTGCCTGAGTAAATAGCAACAAACAATGGTTCCTTGTGAAAATGCAGACTGTTTTGAATCTGCAAATGTAGCTTTGCATTCCACCTATACGTGTAAGTGGAGCCTATTTGCCCAGTTCTGACTTACAGTGATGAATTTTTGTCTTTTCTTTTATTCATCAACAAAAAAGACAATGGAAGAACATATGGACTGCTTAGTCTAATACCAAAGAAAAACAACATTATGAAGACATAAGACTAAAGCTTGCATATTAGGGTCAACATAGGTTACAGTTCCTCGCCTAAAATACCTTTGATACGTTTTAGAGTTCTGTACCAGCTGCCAAGCACTATATCAATATGATGAGCAGATTGATTTCCAGTTAACATCTTTTCATCAGAACTCTCCGGAGGAGTGTACTCAGTTTCCCTTTGAAAGTATTCCAGGGGTTTTGCAGACTGAACATAGGTACCTCTGTAACATAAAATCCATCACCACAAGTGTCATATTCAAGCTGAATGTTTCGCTAATGATGCTGCCATAAAATATTGTGATTTTAATGGTATATCCTGCTGCAAAGTTGGTGATCAGCACGGGGGATTAACAATTTGAAGTTTCTTTTGAATTATAATGTGGTCCCATAATGTGAGAAGACACAAAGTAATATCAGGATAACAAAAGCACAAAAAAAGTTTTAATAAAACATGCAGTCAGATAAGTTAGTATTTCTTTTCAAATGAAACAGCATAAAAAATGCTACATTGTAAAATAAATGAATATGACTTGTGACTTTTACAATAGGAAAATACCCTACATGATTATGAATGTATCCTACACGTATCCTTAATGCTCAGATATTTTAACAGATATTTGTTAAATCCGTGGTCAAATCTGTCACTCTATTCCTGATTTGTTATGAGATATGGCTGAAGCTGCTGTGGACACAAGTTTATGTTTGGATTACTTCAGATGATATTTCTTTGACCACTATAGGGCAACCAAAGGCCCTGATTCATCAATGTTTTTCAGTTGTTAAAACTGATGCAAACTGCACAGCATTGCAAAAACAAGCTGCAGCTGATTTACTAAGCACAAGCAGGTAAGACTGTGTCTGTTAAACCTGCAGCAAGATGTGTGTAATCCATTTGCAGCTTTTGCTCTGGACAAATATTCAATGTGGGCATTTCTATCAGAAGATGCAAAATATTGGTAGGAGAACATCCAAATCAGTAGGCATTCCAAACATTGTGTGTTATCACACAAACATTTTGCGGCAGCTGTTTTAGTGTCTAATTTTACCGCTTCACAAAGGCATATCTTAAACAAAAAGTTAATCATGGAACCTTATTATTAACAATAATAATAAATATTATTAACAAATATAACATCCATTTATTCACCTACACTAGACTGGAGCCACTTGGAGTCCTTTGAGAGAAATTTATATTCAGTCGCGATCAGTGTATATCAATATAATGGAAGTCAAAGGGCGCAAGAGATTTACCGTCTGTAATAAGCCATTATACCATGGTTGGGGTGAATACTCGATTCTGATTGGCTGGAGGGTGTACATTAAAAAGTGATAATGTAAACTTAGGAAAGGCATCCCGTCAAATTGCCTGATGACAGTTCTAAATTATTGCGCAGGCTCAAATGGCAACGGAGTCTCAACGTTATTTGCATCATTCTCTGGACACACACAAGCAGTAAGTAGTGTACTGGCCTTCTGAAGTGATATTTAGTATCACGTAACGTAAGGTAAAGCCATTATCTCACTTCCCATCACTGATAAATTGCTGCGGTCGGCTCGCTCTGGCCACGTTGCTTGGCAACACCTGTATACGGGAGATATTAAATAGTAGGCTCGACTTATATAAAAAACTTCGCGATTTTAACTCTAAAATAAATGAACGTATTATTAATTGATTAAGTATGTCCTTCTTTCGTAAGTGACCATGGTATAAGCGGGATAATGCCCTTCGAGGTGTACATTATCAGAAAATAATGGACTTCGCGGAATGTAGGCTACATTATTTTCTGATAATGTAGCCTACACCTCATCGGGCATTATCCCTTACTTATCTGCCCCGAAACTCCTTCATTTAATCATGCTTGTTATTAATTGTTAGCGTTATTTCCCTGGGAGTTTGGAACGTCTTGGAGGTGCTGTTGTATAAGCTTCTTGGGGGTTTACAGGCTTTTAATACAACTGATTCCAACTTACACTAACAGGTGATTTCAATTACATTGCATCTGCCCGCCATTGAGGCTTTAGTCTGTGTAGGTTGCAGAAAGGGAGCCAGTGTAAGCTGAACTTTGTCCAATTGGTCATTCAGTATGTGCAATTTGGAAACACAAAAAACGGAAGCCATTTTAATGTCAACAGTAGTAAGTTCTGTCTCATTGACCCCTGTAGAGCCCAGAGTGACAGACCTGCTCAGACTCCAACTGTGATGGAGCACAACAGTGACATAATTGTGATCTCGCATTAGTGTAGTTGTATTATAGCCTCTAAATCAAAACTAAATAATAGTCCCCAAGTTTGCTTACCTTCTGCTTACCTAGGGAACTACTGAGGAATGAGTAAGGGCCCAATGATTCATTAAAGATTAGTTAAGCTTCACACCCACCTTAAATCAGCTTTGTTAGCTAATGATTCCTGATTGATCACTCAATGGTTGCTAAGTATTTAAATGATTAGAAACTAATCAGGCACTGATTATTTATCAATGTTTGACCTGCTGATGAATTATCTTTTATTGTAGTATAGTAGCTCTTTTCCAATGAAGGGCTATGATCAGCCAGCTGGACAATGGTAACATTGGCAAAACCTACCTACTTGCAGAAAAAAAATTATCTTGTAAAAATAGTAGATCTGTAGGACTACAGTAAAAACTAAAAAACCGTTACTTCATCAGTAACTTACCATTAGTTAAGCTATTTGTGCCCCCAGAAGAAAAGTGAGATCTAACAAAGACTAATGAATCATTGCCTCGTCCGTAATTTACCATTACTTAAGCTTTTGTGGACCCCCTGAAGAAAAGTAAAACCTCAGAATGACTATTGAATCATTATTGAATCATTATCTCATTATCATTATAAGTAACTTGACATTTGTTAAGTTGTTTTTTGTTGGTTGACTAAAACCCATTACTTCATCTTCCATTTACCAGTGACATTGAAAAAAGAAATAATAAACACAAATAAGCCATAGTGCATTTGCAATTTTGATGTTCATCTGAATTTCAGTTCAGTTTATTGAACAAAGTTCCATCAAAAACAAACAATATTTTCATTTAAATGGTTAACTATTATTTAACTATAAAAATAGCAATCATACATAGAAAATTTTATACAAAATAATTATCAACTACTTAAACTCTATTCTACTGATTGTCCCTTAAACCAGAACCAAACATGGAGAAGCAGCTTTCAGTTTCTATGCTTCCCATATCTGGAACAAACTGCCGGACGACTGCAAAAATACAGAGACACTGAACTCTTTTAAATCTAAAATAAAAACGTACCTATTTAGACTTGCTGATGAGCAACTTATCCAATTATTGCTTTTACTCAATCGCTAATGATCTCTTGATTGCCTATTTTTAATTTTCATACTAATTATTTATTAGTTCAAATGCTAAATGACATTGTTTTATTGTCTATGCTTTCTTGTATTTTAATATTGCCAGTTGATTATAAATGTTTGTTTAATCTTTCTTTTACTGATAATATGTTTTAAGTTTCAAGTTTTTTGTAATCATGTAAAGCACCTTGAATTGCCTTGTGTGGAAAGTGTGCTATACAAATAAAATTGCCTTGCCTTGCCTTAAATTCATAACTGAATAATAGAAAACTCAAAGCTTTTACCATTTGTTTTTTAAAACAGATCTAATTGACATTTACCTTTTACCCTGTATGAATTAACTAGAACACTGAAATGGCAAAAAAAACCTACGTTATTAATATGAATAATATCAAATAAATATGTGCCCACCAAATGTATGTCATTGGTGTTACCCCTACCCAAAGCAATTTTATTTTGAAACGTGGGTCAAGAGGTCAGTGGAAGAAGAGCAAGGGAAGAAGGAAAATGGTTTTGTGAGAAGTCTTAACTTATTTGTCTAAAATATCCTGATTTATCTAAGAATTTTGAAATAAGATTTGTTGGATGTCATTAGTGTTACTCTTTTTTATAGCTGTGGGTGTTAAGATCTTAACCTAAAAATACATTAGACGGAATAAGTATGTGATTGTTACATCTCTGATTAAATAGCACATGGCTAATGGCAGCCAATTTATTAAAATGTTAGGTTTTTTTTGTAAATTGTCATTGGTGTTATTACTCTAATAAATACTTCCCTGCTAAGTGTTATTTCTTTAACTGACCATCATAAAAGCTTAAAAAAACAAGAGGGAAAAATGATTAACTTAATAAGAATTTATAATCATATTCATTATCCATGATATTTAATTTTCTTTACTGATGCTTTTGCGTAATTGGTGTTACATGGTGTTGTTGGTTTAAAGTGTTTTTGTGTTAATGAATGTATTTTCTTGTACTTTATTATTGTACTATATTTTGTTTGTTGATATGGGATGTAAAAACTAGCTGATATTTCATTATTTGCATCAAAGCCTTTTTAGTTGAATATATTTGTTTTTAGTGGTTTTAAGGAAAAAAAGTAAATTTGAGAATCAAATAATTTGATACAATACTGTGTAAAGATGAGGAATTTAATTGAACAAATATAAATATCAATTATTTTTCTTGATGTATCATTCCTCCCCAGATAGCACACGTAGTCTTGCCGACGTCGGCCCAATGATGGACGTCGGCCCTATAATTTTTACCATCTGTCAAGCATTGGCCCATGGGCACATTTCTCATACATAGCCCCTGCTCATCAAACATCTCTGCTGCGACGGCTTTAAGTCGGCCCCAGATCTACCCACACACGGAAGACCCCAGAAGGCGGGATCTATCCTGTCAGTTGCAGTCCAGGGGTGTCGTCGGTGTGAATTTCAGAGTTTCAGGTAAGCCACAAATTGCCAAAAAAAAAAAAAAAAGTAATTTCTTGTACTCTGTGAAAGTTAAACGTTTCCGGTTATATATGTACAAGTTTTTCTACAGTCGACACCAATGAAAGGTTAAGTCCTATTGTTTATCCTCCATTGCGTTATCTGATTGGAAAAAGGTAGAAGTGTGCCGATCGGCCGTCATATTCTGAAATCTTTGTTTCGACATCCTGTTCTCTTATCGCATATAGGTTAGGTTACTGTCGGCATGTATCTTGTTGTACGAAGTCAATGTGGTTTCTAGCATCATAGAAAGGAGACAAACTGAACCTCCTTTACACTAGAACGGCCACTAAAACTGTTTGCTTCGTATTGGACGGTTCATGCCTCAGCGTCTTCCATTCATTTCTGATTGTATTATTGGTATTATTCCACTATTATTCCATCGGTATTATTCCACTGATACCATGGTCATTTACGAAAGAAAGAAATATTAAGTCAATTATTATTACGTTAATGTTGTTTTTTAACCGTTAAAATTGTAAGTTTTTATAAAAAAAGTGGGCTATCTGTCGTTGTGATGCGTTGCCAAGGCAACCGCTGTTACGTCAGTCGGGATGTGTTCCCCCCACAGTAATTAGTTATAAAAAGTAAAAAATATTATTTTTTGGATCATCATTTTTTAATAAGTAGCCTATTGGTCAAACAACCAAACTGCATCAGATGCTCAAATGTTTTGTATAATTTTAAATATTGTCAACTGCAGCAAATGAGCAAAAATCCACTTAAGATTGTCAAAGTAATGTGTTCCAGATTAACACAGGCATATGTGAAAGACATGAATTTACATTGTTTGGTAACACTTGATTTGTTCTCTTATTGTCCTCAGATTGCAGAACTGGACATAATTAGGGGGAAATCAGTTTTAAAAAGTGTGGTGTGTATGCCACAAATTGTTTTTCCCTGATCTTGCTACCAAATTGAATTGATGTGGGAGGGGACAGAAGACTGGAATCAAGGGCAGACAGTCATGATATTCTACTAAGTAAGTATTACTACAACTGTTTTTCAGTTTGAATGATACACTGCCATGCAGTAGTACTATGTACTTAATTGTGTAGTGCACATATTTCTGTTTATTGCTAGGAGGGGTTTTAATATTTTTTTTTTTTTTATCGAATGAGCATTTGTCATACCTGCTCCTCTGCTTCCATGTTCAGCCTCACTAGCCTACTGATTACCGGTCCTGACATAGAACTCCCACAATTCCTCTGCTCAAGCCATCATGGGTTGCACAGCGTCCTCATCATTACCCGTATGTGTTTCACCTGTGACACCTCTCTTTATACTTTGTTCAGTGTCTTTTTTTAGGCTTGAGTTGATCGTCAATTTTCTACTTGTCTCTGTATATTAAATCCTTTCTAGAATGCCTGAATTTATGTCCACTACTGCTTCAATCCTGACAAAATTTTATTTCTAGTGGTTAATGACTAACTAACACTGACCAGCTTAGGTTTAGCCTAACTCTTGTTTTTTTGTTTTTTCTTGCAGCCTTGGTTCTTAGAAATGGGGCCTTTCCACAAACCACACAGGCTGAAGTGGAAGCAGCAATCCAGAACTGGCTCCGGCTGAGCAAGGATAGGGTGGAAGGGAGAAGGCTGAGGCCAAGAACTTTAGAGCTATAAGTAAGTCTTTTGATGAAGTTAATGCTATGATTTTGACTAATACTAAAACATTATTTTTGAATTAGAATTTACAACAGCTAGCCCTGCGATAGCCTGGCAACCTGTCCAGGGTTTACCCTGCCTGTCGTCTGCTAATTGCTGGGATGGGCAAGCATTTGAATTGGCTGACACTGAAAACAGGATAATATTGTGTGCTATGGAAAAATACATATACTGTTTCATTGATGGCTGTCATTGTTTTTGTTTATTTCCATAACACCACACACAAACACCTTCTACACACGCATATACATACTTTCTAACTGTGTTTTTTTTTGTTTTTTACACAGCTCCGAGTCCCTCTGCTATTCTGGCTGCTGACATCTCTTCCTCATCCAAACTCTTTCCCTTCCTCACCTTCTGGAGGAGCAAGTAAAACACAACACCCGTGTTCGTCACATTTGGCAGTTGCCATGTTTTGGCCTCAAATTTTGTTATTATAAATAAATGAAATATAAATTTCAATTGACTAAAGTCGTATTTATTGAAATCTTACAACAGGATTCAGCTAGCTCAGATGGTCATACAATGATTGGAAGATTGACGGTTCAAATCCCACTCCTGGGAATCTGTTCCTGTGTCCCTGGGCAAGACACTTCATGCTCTTTTCCTCCAGTAAAAGCATAGCTGGTTCATGATTGACTATGAATGATTTGGTGGTGATCAGTCTGTCCCAGGGTAGCATTATTAATGTGAGTGAAGGAATAGTGCATTCAGTAATGTAAAGCGTGTTTAGGTGTCTTGAAAAGCAATATATAAAACTGATGCATTATTATTAACATGAATACAACTAATGTATATTTAGTATATGTAACATAAGGGATTTTAGTAAATGGAACATAGTGGTGTTCCAGAAATTCTACATAATGTTTAGTAAATTCAAAATAGTAACATTAAGTAAATTCAACATAACTATACATGATGTTGTGCTTAATTAAGATGGTTTGCTGAAATTTAGTCATCTGGTATTTTTCCAATTTAAACAAAATAGTTTTGTGGGACTGGCTGACATCACTTTATTATTTAACTCTAATGTTCTATTTCTTTCAGTGCGTCTCTCTCCAGTCAAGCATGCATCCTTCCCAGTAGCCAATTATTGACCACCAGCTGGTGTTGCTCACACAGACTAGAGTTTGGCATCTTACATTAAAAAAGTAATTAGTTATAGTTACAAATTAATTTTCCGAAAAAGTAATTGAGTTAGTAACTCAGTTAATACACTGTAAAAGTAATTAGTTACTCAGCAAAGTAACTGTGACAGTATTTCTATGACATACTTATGTTCTATAATATCTATAAGGTAAAATATTTTTACAACTGAATGTTGTAATTGTGATTGTTAATATGAAATATTCTATGCAATCAAATGTCAAATAAATTGTTGTCTGGTTCTTTGGATGTAATAAGACATTTCAAGATTAATTTGGAGTTACCTGCAGACACATGAACTGGAAGATAGACGATCATATATTTTACAGTAACATAATATGATGTCACGTTCCTCCAATGTCAAGCAACAATTTATTAATATTTTGGGGTTACTCTGTTGGTAGATCTCACATGTATTTTCTGGGATGTAAGGAGATTTATTGAAAACCGAATCCACTGCCTCCAGAAGCGAGCGATGATGCAGCTGCTTTATTAGCGCAGTTCTCGGTTGGAGGGAGCATCCGTTTTATGAAACGAACGTCCGCCTATATTCAACTTAAATCTAAGTTCACAACTAAGTTTCTGACAGCATCCAGACAGCGAGAAGACTGCCCACTTACCAAGCATCATCAGATTTGCAACAGCGTCATCACTGAGCAGCTGAAGTGTCTGTCAGAAAGCCTAACGGTGCTGTGCTTCATTCAACCATGATTTATTGATTTGATATGTTGGTTTGTAGAATATTGTATGCTACCTAGTTCAAAAGGCCCGACCTAATAATGAATAAAGGTCGTATTAATTAATTATTTATAGGCTAAATATATGGAAGGCCGGGCCGCGGGCGCCCCTGCTTTCATTGATCGCCGAGACGTCGGGTGGTGGTCGTTTTCGATCAAAGGCCGACGTCTTGGCGATATCTTGCCAATGAAGAAACGCTCTCCATACAACGTCTCGGCGATAGAGCTTGATGCATCGGCAAGACGTCGGCAAGACGTACGTGTGCTATCTGGGTCTACTCAACCTTTAACTAAACATACAAGTTGTATTGAGAAAAAATATTTTATATCAACATTAATTATTGTATGTATGTTATGTATGTATGTTGTACAAATCACCAATGACAAATAAACAATTAATGGATTATTTATTAAAATGTATTAAAGAAATCAAAAATAGATTATGCTGAAGTGACAAGTTAATTAATGCTATTAAAGAAGTTTTGGGTATGCTGAAAGAAGTACATTTAAACATGTATCCATCACCCGAATTTCACATTTTGTGTAGAATGACCCTTTAACTAACATACTTTTTGAAACCAGTAGCTTCCTGCTAGCTAAGCTAGAGGCTAGTTGGCCCTCATAAATGGGAGAGGGTTAGCCTTGTTAGCTCTCTATTGCTAACCATGCACCGCAGCCCTTCACCATTGGAAACACTTCCGCTTTCGTCTCTTCTTGCAGGAGACCTCCCTGTCAGGAACAGGCCTTTTGTTGAGCCAGAATTTAGCTGAAAGTGAGATACCAGCAAGCATCTGAACTCTCAGACAGACACACATGGCAGGCAACCGCAGAGCAACTTGCACGTTGGGTGGTGGCTGCGGTGGATGGGCGACGTCCCTGGGCCCAGTCAGTTTTTTGGCGCTGGACATGGCTCCTGGGTCTAGGTCTTTGTCCTCTGTGGGGGGCTGGGGCTGGGGATTTGACTGGGTCAGACAATTCGCTAACAATTGCAGGACGGGTAGCTAGGGGCGCTGGATTCGGTTGATTGCTGAGCCATTGGACAGAAGTAGCCGGGTGTCGGCCTGGTGGGTCGGCCGCCCAGGGCTTCGGTTCACTCCTGGTCTAGGTAGGTATGTGGGTATTTGAGCCATTGGGTGCACTGGGTTCCTGCCTGGGCGCGGGGGCCCTTGATACACAGGCAGCACCGTGGTCTTCCCTTAGGTTACTATCTAGCACAGGCGCTCTCCTCTATGGGGTGCGCTTGGACGAAGGGGAGGGTGTGTGGGATGAAGGTGGCTGAACTCAACCTGGGTGAGACATATTTAACTATCCTTTTTTTCCACAGTAAGGCTGTAAAAATATCTAAAAATGCATGCTTAAAATCAGTTGGTTTAAAGTGTTTTATTTTGTGGTCACATTGAGGATGCAAATAACTTATTTGATGACACACTGAATTCACTCAGAATAAACTTTTTTTGCAAATTTGGTGCATGCAAACAACAATTTAAGTTCAAAGAGTACAGACAAAAATATAAATATATAAACTTTAGAGGAGTATTTGCAGGTACAAGCAATAATTGAAAAAAGAAGGCTGGTTAGATGGTCCAAACAGGTGTCTTTACTCTGGCTTTAAGGTGTTTATTGTGTTCATCAGTGAGAAACAGATATATGCCACTGGATAAAGTCTGGAGTTTCAGTATTGAGCGTCTTACATTAAAAATGTAACAAATTACTTATTCCAAAAAGTAATTGAGTTAGTAACTAGGTTATCAGACTGTAAAAGTACTTTCAGAAAGATTTCTTAATGTTAATGTTAAGGCGTCGTTTGCTGGATAGAGCAAAGCATAATATATGTAATGTCAAAAATGCCCTTCAGATATAAGATGGCTACTATGCCAACCCAGAATGTAGCAACAGAAATCAGTACAACTGACCTGGCCTAGGATCATAGAGGGTTATATAATCAGATTGGTTACCATATTATAACAAAGGCACAAAGAAACGATCAGTGTTCAAGAATACACAGGGAGTTTAATTCTTAATAATGAATTTTCCACAACAACAGATTTAAACCAAACCCTAATCAAAACCCACCGCCTTCAGGAGCGAGCCTTCATTGGCGATGTAGCCATTCTATCATTGCAGTTCTTGGTGAGACGTAGGAGGGAGTCTCCGCTTTAATGAAAGGAATGTCCATCTTAAAACTAAGTTCACTGCGATTGAGGCAGCGAGAGATCTCAGGATATCAATCCACCCTGCATCATTGTATTTACAGCGGCGTTGTAACGCGTCACTTTACATCCCCAGTAACATTGACGGCGTTGCAACATTAGAAACAATTATTTGATTACTCTGTCACCTAAAAAATAACTCCGTTAGTAATGCTGTTATAAATAAATGCTTTCCTATTTCAGCTATCTTAATATTCTTTAACTTAAATCATCTATTTTGTTAAAGCTCTTTCTTTTATTGGTAATGAAAAAGTGTGGAACAATCTGGAGGGAAAAGGAAAAAAATTATTACGGAATTATTGTATTTTTTTTCTACAAGAAATTACCACAGTTGGTTCTGGAAGCTCTAATTCTAGAGAAGGCATTCACATCTAAACATAACATACTATATTGCACCTAGAGTAGGAATTTTGAGGTAAAGTGTGAATAAAAAAATATCTTGTTTACTTTAAAGTTTCCACAAAATCTAACACCATTCATGGACACATTCATCGGAAAACATTTATGCACAACACTGGGGGATGAAATGATTTAGTTGATTTGGGTAGAAATCAACTAAATACTCTTAAATGCTCATAATTCCTCACATTTTAATGTGATTAACAGCACTGGGATAAAAGCTCATCAGAATATTACAGATGTCAGTGCAATCACTGGGATTTTTGGATGTGTCCTGTTAAGATTTTACATAAATACATAATAGTGTGTCATCAGTGCAAGTAAGAAAATCAACCTCTCCCTTTCAAACATTGAGTGTGTGATCAGAAGCATGTATTATAAACACTAAGGCCTTGATTTAATCACTTCATTAAAACTCCTGAAATAGTCTGATATAAAGAGAGGAACTGATTGAAGAAACTTCAGTGTTGAGATTTTTTAAATTAGTCAGTAACAGATTGTCTTGATAACTTGAATGTTTCATTCAAAACCAGTTTACTGATTTAACATTACAAGTACAAATAGTCTTGATTTTAAGGTGTGCAAAATGGTTACAGTGAAGATGTAGTTTTAACTCATACTGTTATGAACATTATTTTTCAAGCACCTTTAAGCACATAGTTTACTGATGTTTCCAACAGGAAATGCACTAACTTCTACTACTCAGTACTTTACTAGGAAAATGCTTTTCAGTGTTTATTCGTAATGCTGAACTTGATTTTGTCACAATAGGTTGTGAGGGAAGGACGCAAATGCAGGGAACTGAAGAAGCTGAGTAGTTTTAATAAAGATAAAAAGTACTTACAGGAACAGATTGGATACATAGGGATAATCGGCGGCAAAAATGGATGACAAGAAGATGGCATAACAAGAAGATCAGATCGGATCAGCTGGGCTGGAGAGAAGAATAGCAGGGAAGAAACAGGAAGTAATAAAATAAAAAAGAAACAGAAAACCATCCTAAACAAGAAACTAGAAACTAACTAAAAATAAGATATCTAACAAAGGCTGATAAACTAAAGGAGCACAAATAAAAGATAAAACAAAAAGACAATTAAACAAAAGGTGAAAACGTTTAAGGACAGGAAGGGTGAAATGCAGAAACAAGGAAGTGCCAAAAATAACATAATGCCAAGAAATAAATTGAAATCATAATCAAAACTAGATAAGGAAAATAAATAAAAGACAAATTCCTAATATCAGAACAGATTTTGTTCTCCTGAGCTGTATTTTAATTTTCAAAAGTCAGGAAACATCTTAATAAGGTGTTAGACTAAAATTAGACTTAGGGGAAAAAAATCCTTAGAAGTGATACACAAAACTAATATTCTGAAAGGAAACTCCTAAGAATACAAAATACTGTAAAAATTATCAGTTAATTGATTTTTTATATCTGAAATACTTTTAGGAAGCTGAGTTATTTGCTGAGTTCATTCAATTCAATTTTTGTTGTTGTATCATATTCACACCACTTTGAGTCCTGAATGCCCTTTTTCTCCAAAGTTTGATGTTGGGACCCAATAGCAGAATGCAGTATTAAACACATTTACTGACTAAGTTGTTCCCACAAACCTAGAAGACAAACTCCGCAACCGTCACATTACTTTGATTAAAACACATTCACCTCAGTGAAATATTGTCAAGAAGTCATCTGGACCAACTCGGAACAGCTGCTCTTGATGAGCCTTTTATCAACCATTGGCTGGATCTCCTCATCCACACATTCAAAGGCTCCACTCACTCATCTGCACAGTGCTCAGTCATCAGCCTTGTTTCTGAACCTCAGCTCCCGAGCCGCACCAGCGCATCACTTTGTTGTCCCAGATTCCAACTGCTTCCTACAGGTAGTAGTCGTATCCAAGCTGCCTTTTTGAATGGGTTCCAGCAGGTACATTCCAGCACTGCTCCAAGCTCGTCCTCCACCTCTGATCCAACTGCGCCCTCGGCTCCAGGCTCGCTCTGCATCTGGAACATCTATCATTCCAGCAGTGCCCTCTGTCTGATCACTGCTCCCTGACAAATATGTTTGTGGTAGCATTATACTGTGGGGCGGTTTTCTTTTCGGTCATGTTTTTGTTTTAACTTCAGCCAATTCCAAGTTGCAAGGAGAGAGACAAAGAATTATCAATGTGAAGATGTGCAGCGAATGTGGCAGAACTATACCCAAACAGGATGCAAAGGGTAGTTCTAAAAACTATTGAGTCTAGGGGACTAAATGCAAGTATATTCCACATTTTCTTATATTTATTTATTAATAAAAAAAAGTAAGAATCTAGGAATTTGCTTCAACCTCACAATTATGCAATTTTTTTTCATTATCTTTCAAACTAAATTCCTGAAAAAACTTGTTTACAACAGTTTTGGGTTATAATGTTATACAATTAAAAAAACTTTAAAGGGTTTTGATTGCTTTTTAAATCGAATGCAGAAACGTAATTTGCCTATTATTCTGAATCAAATGCTCTCAATGTAAACTACAGCAATAGAAAAAAAAAACTTGAATTTGCAACATTACATTATGAAAAAAAACAACTGAGCTTGCTGGTATTTTGCAGCATTATTTGGACACCAGCAGGTAATCTTCGTTTGCTGTTACATTAAACTTCACAAAAATCTTTCACTTTGGCATCATAACTTCTGAAAGACAAGAAGTTTCTCTAGATATAGTTCACTGTCATTCCAAAATCATATGATCGTACATTTTAATCCATTTTTTGGGGGAGCGGTTTTATTTAAAAAGAGTAATATTGTTGTATTTTTTTCTGTTGTTTGTCAGATTTCCTGTATCAAAATAAATTTCAAATTTGAGAGGGCATGATTGGATGAAGGAGCATTAAGTGATATTAAATGGTTTTTAACGGATTGGGGAGGGGTTGCTGGAGAAGCATTTGAGTTTGGGGTCATGGCTGTTGTAAAATGTTCTTGATCTAAAAACACATGAAAGTTTAATTGAATATATATATATATATATATATATATATATATAAAATAGACCTTCATATTGTCCACAATTTGCAATGAATAATATTATCCATCATTCAATTTTACGATCTCCATGTGGCCACAATTGTAATTTGTAATCCGGATGAGAAATTTCAGTCTTTTGAGAACACTGACTATTTAATGTAAGTCACAAAGACGAAACAATGCAATTTTGGTCTGCCAGTCTGTTGCTGTATTAGATGGTGAAGAACTGAAAATCTGTTCAGACAAGATAAGAGGTTTCTCACAGTGCTTCGGCTGCTGCTTGTGCCACCCATCATTCATTTGTGTGGTGCTTGTCCACCTCCCAATGTCCTCAGTCCTGGCAGTGAACCAACTAATGGTGACTTAATTTCTTCTTGTATTGTTTTTTATTTTTTATTTTTTTTACCAAAGGGACTTAAGACATAGATGGTGCAGCACTGGGCCACAAACCCAGCAGTACAAATTGGAACAAAGCAGTGTAAGAAGTATAATGAGATAATAAAAAAAAACTGTTAAAAAGGATTTAACTGTTTTCGGCTGTGTTTCTGTAGAACAAGTTAACAAGCTCCAGCACTAAAACTGCTTTGGGAAGAAATACCCAAAAAGAAAAACAAATAACTGTGCTACTGTATTCTCATAACACGACATTTATACCTTAATTTTATACTATGTACGTGCATAGCATTCCTATGTCCTGCGGGAGGAAATTTTAGTACAAATCTGACCTTTTTTTCTGCGCACTTTTTCAATGTACATATATATATATATATATATATATATATACATATTTGGAAACGTAAGAGTCTTGAAAATCCAAAGATGTAAGCCAATAAAGGATACAATCATAATTGTAGACATAGCAAGCACTTTTGTCAAACTACTGACTGAATCAGAATCAGAAAGGGTTTATTGCCAAATGTTGGGCAGATTTACAACATTAAGAAATTGCTGCAGTACTTTGTGCAAACATACAAAAAAGACAAAACACTTAAATACTCACAAATGATTCCCATATTAGTGCTATTTAACATAAACTGTGTTTTTACATCTACAAGGGCTCAGCTAAAATCTTCCAATAAAATAGTTATCCCACAAGTCTGACATCCTAAATCCACCATAATCTGCCACTGGAAACCTTTGTAAATTCCGTTCTTGCAAGCATTTATCACAATCTCTTCATGGTAATGTGACGCACACAAAATGTGTAGTCACATTGTTTTTTGTTTTGTTTTTTATATATATATTTATATATATATATATATATAATTTTAAAGTTTCATTTACATTTTAAGTATCATTTTATTAAAAGGGGAAACGTAATTCCCGTCGGGATTCATTATTGATGCTCCTTTGAGTTGACAGAGATTAAGGTGTAAAGGTGGAGGGCGCCACCAGGGGGCAGTGTTGAAAGCCAACCGACTGGGGATATTCTTCTGACCCTGCTGCGGCTTCTCGCTTCTCCCACATTATGGAGCAAGGCTGCATCAGATCAGAGCTAACTGTCTCCTGGCTCGTTCTTTCTCCTGTTATTCAGGTAAATACTGTGTAAAACATACATAAACTTGCATGTAAGTGTACTGTTTATTGTTCCGGTTCGGTATAGCCGACGTTAGGGTAGTTTTATTAACTTTATACTGAGTTATAAACAGCTTGTTCAGGCTGCGCTCGTTTGTAAGACAGAAACTAGGCTGCGTAATGGCGGCTCTCCACCGGCACTTTAACTGAGACAGAAATGCCAGTGATGGATACCGGACACGCATAAAGTTAGAAATAATATTGTTTTAATACAGAGGAATGTGTTGTTACATTACTGAGAGTTATATTTAGGTTTTGTGTATAAATAACATTCTGTGTTGATCATGAAACATCTTTAAAAAAAACAATAATCGATTAGCAGGCCGAGCAATAATAAATTAGACATAATTTTTATTTCGATAGTCATGTGTTACAAAATATGCTTGCTTGTAATGTGGAAAGCCACAGGTGTAGGTTAGCCGAGTCGCCAGACAGATTTCACTGTTGCATGTGCCCCAGTATAGATCTGCAGATCTTCAGGAAGAAAAACATTTTTCACTATCATAAAGTCCTGACCAGATTTTTTTAAACAATTCAAGTTCATTTAACAGAAAAATGGCTCCATAGGCGTGTCTTGTTAATCGGTTTGACTTTGGTTAAAATATGTTTTGTCAACAGAAAAAAGGGCTACAGCTAAAGCATCTGGTTTTATTGCCAGAAAAAAAAATTCTGTATTGTCACCAGAAACATGGCTAAAAATATCAGTTGAGGGGAAAAAAAAAAACTTTTTGGAAAACAAAAAAACAATGAAGGCTGGGATAACTTTGTAAACAGAGCTTTCACTATTCTTATAATCACATGTGAAAACTGAAGACAATAAAAAATGCAGATAGGAGACTGAGCTATGTACATTTTTGTGCAGCAATAAACAGTAAAATTATCATGTTTGTTCAGACTAAGTGCAGCAGAGTGCAGAGAAGGAAAGATGGAAGTTGATGACCCTAGAGAGAGATGACACGGATTTAGCACTGGCAGTGTTGGGGAGAATCCTTTGTAAATTTAGTTAGAGTAGATAGTCGTTCTATCCATCATAGATAAGTAGATAATATGCTGAAAACTTAAAATATATTATCAAAGCCAACACATCTATTTTATTTTTTTATTGAACACCATAAAACATAACAAAGTAGTGAATACCACCACCACCTCCGTTTATATTGCCGCTGAGATGCAAAAAAAGTCAACATCTTTGTTTTGACACTGTTCTGGTCCAACCACTGCTCCGTGTGGCCCGTGCATTAAGGCGGCCTTGTTGTCCCTGCACCGTCTTACAGATGGTCGTTTACTGGAGTTATATCTCTGCATCAAGTACATAATAGTCATCTCTGCCGACTTATGCCAAAGTCACATGAATTCCTGTCCCCTAGTGGGTGTGCAGAGTAAAGGATGAGAGAAGTGAATCTTAAACAAACTCCCTTGTGACTTCTCAGCTTTGTGTTGGCTTGTTAGTTTAATTCTTTAGTCTTTTACATTATGGAACAATTTGTATTTAAGAACTGTTTAAATTTTATGTAACAGTACATCACTGGAATCCTTTAAATCCCCTAATCAAATGATGATGTTTCATCTGAGATGATCCGACCCTGAGAATGGCGGTCGAATCAGGCTCCACCTAACAATGCATCGAATCTTCAACTATTTGGGGTCACCCCAGGAATCTTGAAACATTTGGCCTATAAAAACTGTCTGAAATTGGCTTAAATTTTACGTAGAAAAGATGTCGACAATAACTTAATTTGGACTAGGATCAGCCCACATCCAGAGGTCCTGGAACATAAATATTGGACACTCTGAAAACATTGGAAAAAGACGTCATCTGGTGTCACAGTCTGCACCTTCAGTGGATCGAGATTGGACATACAAAGATGACCCTAAAACACGTTGTTTCAACTTGTCTTTGCGCAGTGGGATGTGCTGGATGTTTTTTTTTTTGTGCACCCTGGATGCTGACATGGATTCTTTGTGCCCCAGTACAGTATTAGTGCTAGTGACGCCCCTGGTGTAGGTACAGGTAGAAACCTTATTTTCTGGTAAGTATGTGTTAAAGGTAAACACCATTCATTTTAATATGGACCAGATGATTACTATGTATTTTTGATATAAAACAAATTACTGAATAGGAATTGAAATGTGAATTTTTTATGTGGATATACTGTTTGGTGATTAAATATTACGGTGCGAGGCTGCATCAGATCAGAGCTCACTGTCTCCTGGCTCGTTTTTTCTCCTGTTATTCAGTTTCGGGGGGATTCTTCTGGTGAGGGTCTGCCCCCCCTAGACCGGACCCGTAACAGTAGCTTCTGTTAGTATTTTAAGATTACCACTGTGTATGACCAGAAATGCTAGCTTTTGATTGGCATCTTATTTAGTCCTTTTTCTTACATGTGTACTTCAAACTAATCATGGATACATTTTCATAATCAATATGGGTTTAAAGAGCCAACTCTCAACTGTAGTTTGAGAATATTCACATCCAAATTGGAGCAAGGGTTTAGGAATTATAGCTCTTTATTGCGTAGCCGTCTCTTTTCAAGAACCCAAAAGTAATTGGAAATTGATTCAGAAGGCTGAAAAAAAATTGCAAGGCTGCATGAGCTCTTCCCTCGTTAACCTGTCATCAGTTAAGTTGATTCCAGGTGTTGCTTTTGCCTTTGGGAGCTGTTGCTGTGAACACACAATATTAGGTAAAAGGAGATCTTAATGGAGGTGAAACAGACCATCCTGAGGCTGAAAAAAGAAGAAACCAATCAGATATAGCAGAAATTTTAGGAGGGGGAAAATGTACAGTTTGGTAAATTCTGAGAAAATAACATTTTGGTGAGCTTGGGAACTCAAAAAGTAGTGGACGTCCATGGAAGACGAAAGTGGTGGATGATTGCAGAATCCTTTCCATGGTGAAGAAGAACCCCTTCACAACATCCACTCAAGTGAAGAGAACTCTCCAGGAAGTAGGTATATAATTATCTAAGTCTACCATAAAGAGAAGACTTCATGAAAGTAAATGCAAAGTATTCACCCCAAGCTACAAACCAACAGCCTAAAAAATAAAAAGGCTAGAAAAATTACTTTGCTTAAAAAATAAAAAATCCAAAGAAGCCAGCCCAGTTCTGAAACAGGATTCTTTGGACAGATGAGAATAAGCTCAACCTGTACCAGAATGATGGGAAGAAGAAAGTTTGGAAAAGAATAGGAACACCTCATGATCCAAAGCACAACACATCTTCAGTAAAACATGGTGGAGGTAGTGTGATGGCATGGCCATGCATGGCTTCCAGTGGCACTAGGTCACTTGTGTTTGATGGTGTGACAAAAGACAGAAGCAGCTGGATGAATTTTGAAGTGTATAGATGCTTGACAGTACAAATGGACAATGATCAAAAACATGCAACACATGCAAAAGCAACCGATGAGTTTTGTAAAGCAAAGAAGTGGAATTTTCTGCAATGGCTGAGTCAATCACAATATCTCATCTCTTGTACGAGACAAGTTTGGAGCATCTCTGAGGTGCTTCAAGTCGCACTAAACTTGTCTGGGTGAGTAAATTAACAATGTCCATGGTATAAATAAGGGAAAACTCGCATCACATCCTGATTTAGAATAGAGAAATGTTAGACCTCTGAAAAATATTATCAAGCATATGTAGTCAGTCTTTGGTATGGTCCCCTTTTGCATCAATTACTGCTCCATTGTGGCATGGCATGGATGCTATAAAGTTCTGGCACTGCTGAGGTGTTATGGAAGACCAGGATTCTTCAATAGCAGCCTTCAGCTCTTCTGCATTGTTCAGTCTAATGTCTAAAATCTCTCTCTGCAATGGCTCCGTAGATTCTCCATGGGGTCATTCGAAAATACTGCTGGTTTTCTACTGATACAAAGCTTAATGCTAAATGCTGAAGTATCCCTAACAACTCGTTATACATTATTTATAGCCTATGAAATACAAAGCCAGCAGTTAATGAATTAAATACACTCTTCACTAGGAGAAATATTCTGGCTGAAGCTGCTTAGTTTCATTATCCACAGCAAAATCAGTCATGTGCCAACAAGATCTGATAGGCCACACAGAAAAGTACAACCTATTTCTTCAAAAGCTACATAAAAAAACAGATTGTAGTTTGCAAATGCTCTAGACAATGGCCTTAAAAAACATGTATGATTAAGTTAAAAAGAAACTGCTTGACCAAAATAATAATTGTGGCACTTGAAAGAAAAATGGGAATGTTTTCAAGTATGAGAACATCTTCCCAAATGTAAAATATGGGTGTGGAAGTAAGCTACCCTGAAGGATGGACCAATACACTTCAAAAAATAGATGGCAGCATGAGTTAACATCATTGGGAGATAACTTCTCAGTCATGTAAATGGGCAGTGGCCCTAAGCACATCTCAAAATTACTTAAAACTGCATTGAGGACAGTAAAGTCAATCTGTGAAGTGGCAATCAAGTCAAACTAATTTTAGTCTTATAAATAAATGCTGGCAGAATGTGAGTAAGGGGGCCTACAAACCTGACTGTGTTAAACCTGTTCGGCCTAGAGCCATGATTCTGAAACTGTGGTACGTGTACCACCAGTGGTACTCAAGCTCTCCCTAGTGGTACTTGGAGGAAAGTTCTAAATATTTTTTTTTTACATACATATAAATTACTTCAAAAATTTCTAATAACTGTGGCTGGCAACAATTCCCAATAAGTAATCCTTATCAGGAGTAAATAAGCCTCCATTGTTAGTTGTCTATAGTTAAAAGGGGAAGCCTTCTCTACTGTATGTTTAGGTTGGTCATGATCGTGGTATTTTTCTCTGCAGAGGGGGGCTGTAAGTTATCTCGAGTGGGACAGCTGTATGATACAATGCCTTGTGGGTTTTCACATTGCATTGTTTGATATTTCTGAGTTGCTTTCTCACTTTAGTTTGATTAGAGTGAACCAAACCGGTTGTGTTATTGTAAAACTGGTGTGCTTGTCAGGGACATTGAAGATAACTCAACAACTATAAACGATCAATGCAACCTTAAAAATAATGTGAAAACTCTCATGAGTGGTGTACATATATGCTGAAAAAATTATGACTAATTTCATGCTGGTTTTGTTTTTTTATTTTAAACCTGTAACATGTTAAATTCATGTTAAAGTTACTTTGTAAAATGAAAAAAAAAATTGTTATGTACAGGCTTTTCTATATTTGTTAATAACATTGATGAGTGATTTAATATCTGTGTCAATATCGGGTTCTTTTAATGGACATCCAGTAATGAGCTAGTTTCTAATAGCTGCTGATTACAAATTTTGGATTTGATCTACAGAGGAACAAACAATACGAAAAATGTATGTGAGACCAACCTTTGATTACTTGTAACCAATTGTGTCAGAATGGAAAAAAATAGATGCAAAAAGTGCTTTGATTTAACTTTTTTGGGGTTACTAAGGGACATAAATAGCAAATGAAAAAGAAATGTGAAGACCTAAAGCTGTTGACCATAACTATGAGAATATAAACGATTTCTGAGTAAAGTGTGACCTTAAAGAACTGTTTCCTCAGACCTTCCTCTAGCCAGCTTCTAAGGTCAAATTATGTATTTTTTTTTAAAAGAGAAAATTACTTGGCTCACAGTGAAAAAAAACACAGCTTAGAGTGAGTTTCAGTATATTTGTGTAGAGAGGTAAGTTATCTTTATATTTTATAGTTTTAGCAATTAACTGGAGCAGGGAATTTATGTTTAATCTGCGAAAATATTTTTAAGCACCAGCGGAGGCTTTTTTTATTTAGAGTCACCACTCTCTCCCCTGGATTTCCCAGAAAAGAATTGGCATGCTTAAATGGCTCAAACGGAAATTCATAACTAACTCAAACTACTGACTCAAACTACTACTGATAATAGACAATATGGTGTTTATTTTCCCTTTTTACTGGACTGCATCATAAAGACATATTCGATAAGATGATGGAAAGTAGGTGGGTTGGGAGCTGAGGAAAAACTGGGCTTAACCTCAGATTTCAGCCTGACATCTCAGATAAACTCAAATGAAAAAAAAGAAAACATTAAAAGAAAACAAACATTTGGATGGCAATTTATCACTTAAGTTGATAAATTGCCATGATAAATTAGTTTAATTGTATATGGTACGAACAGGCAGATGGGCAAAACAGAAGTAGAAAATTAAAAAAATGAGTGTCATCAAATAATCCCTTCAAATGTTACTCAAGTAAATGTGACTAGTTTATGTTGATGCTCCACTGTCTGTGTAATATATTTAATGAATGATTTACATATTTAGTCTTTCAAAATGGCCATAAAAGTTTAGTGCCACACTGAAACGGGACGCAATAAGCCCCATAGGCTCAATAAGCAACCAAATTTCTAAAAAGATATGGTCATAATAGAGCTGACGTGCAACTCTCCTCCTTAATGATCATCTTTATTGAAGCAACCAGACTTTAAAAAATGATGGGGAACAAGAAAGATTTTTAAAACACTGTTGCTATGTTTACATGGACACAAGTAATCGGAATAAAAGCCTGATTATAATAAAAAAATTATTTATTATTTATTACTCTGACCCGATCAAACTTATTTGGATCAAAACTATAGAGTAGTTGGTTTGTTACTGAATGGTTGTAGGTTCAATTCCAGGCGCTCCTGTCACATGTCGATGGGGGGAGGAAATCAAACTCAGTCAAACCAATTGCAATTCTCTTACAGCCTGACTGGACGCTTGAAGAAACAGGAAGAGCCACGCACCTGAGCAGGTTTTCTGAAATACCTCAGTAGGAAATGAACTTGCCCTCTCGGACCGCTGCCGTGCAAAGCGTTGAGTTCATTCTGGAGAGACTAGAGAGACTCTATCCCAAAGTCCTGACACACTCTGGGACACGTGCGCAACCCTTCCTCACTCTAGCAAACCTTTCTTAGGCTGAGACTGGCCATCGAAGCTTTTCCCTTTTTTTTCTTCTCTTTTCCTTTCGCTCCCCTTTTTCGCATCTTGTTTTTCCGCCCTGAAAGGATTTTACTCTGCCACAACAAACGATCGGAAGCCTCAAAGTAAGAGATTTCCATTTTTCATTCAGCCTGGGTGGAGTCAATTAGGATTCTTTAATTTCTTGTATTTTTATGCATGCATGTCCTCTTAACGTTCATGAATCAGATCTGTGTTTGAAATGTACTGTTTTCTTTTAATGAGTAAGCTGGGTTTGATTATACGATTAAACTGAATTTATTGGTTTCTTAATTAGTAGAGAAGCAGTGTTTGATTGCGTGTGTATATTTGACTTGGTTTGGAGTCACAAATTGGTGCGCTGCCGAGCAACTCGCAGAGCCGAACGTAGCTTGTTAACCCTTTCTATTAGAATCCATAGCCATTTAAGTCAGAGCTCTTTGTTAGCCAAAGCTAGTTAAGTGATAAGTGCCACGCGGTCCCCCCTGTTCGGCAGCCTGCACGTCTGCGCCTGTACACCGTTTCTTCGTTGCACACGTGTTACGACGTATGGATGTACAGGAAGCCCACCGGGTGACATGCCTGTGACATCTTCCGGCCAGTGGCCATTTTCGTAGTTTTGTGAATGGAGCAAGTAGCCGTAGCCACCTAGCTTAGCAATTAGCCGAACCGAATTAGCTGGTAGTTGAACTTAAGTTGTTGTTTTGTTTGGTAGTTAATAAATTGTTTAAACTATATCAAACCTTTGTTTCTTTTATTTTGAGTGCGTGTTTGAATCATCCGAAAAGGGCTTACCCCTTCAGATCAAAAGGTCTCTGGTAAATCATTGATAATTGATTTATAAATTGCTATTTGATAGTTAATTTCGATAGATATAACATCTTGTTTCCAGGTTAAACTGGATAGTGCCCCGTTTTAACTTATTTGAAGAAATAATTAAATTAATAATTTATAAATTATTAATTTAATATTCCTAATATAACCAGATAGACCATAAGCCTTATTTTACTTGTTAATGTTACACAATATAGGTGAAGGCAATCAGCTGGGCTGGGGAGAATATTTACAAGGAGAGACCAGGAAATACTGAACAGAAAGTAATCCTACATGACACTACAAGGAAACATAAAATAGTGAAAACATCTGAAAGCCGGGAGGAAAAAATATGGAAACAAGGGAGGGTCAAAATCATATCATGAAAAGGTCATAAAATAAAACAGCAACACACCAAATAACAAACTAAAATCATAATTGAAGCCTATTAAGAACAAACTAAAGCTCTAGCACAAAACCCTTAATGCCTAAGACATTTACTTTTATTAAAATATATATTATTCTATTTGTCTTGCTATCGTGTTGTGAAATTCTATGAAATGGATTAAAGCATAATTACACTTGTTAAAACAACACATTTTTAAAACTAAGATCAAAACTGAAATATATTATTCTGATTTTGGTTTTATACATCAAACTACAGTCAGGGCCTCAACTGCCATAAACTTGCTATGTGTGTAAATCCCATTTGCTCACCGCCTTATGAAATACTCAGATCAGCCCTTATGGCACCCACACTAAAAGTATCTTAAATCTCATTTCTTCACTTTTCAGAGGCTCAGTTTGAACTTTATCAAAATGTCTTCACCAAGTTTAGATGCCAAACTGTGTTGAGTTATTTTGATATGATTGGATGTTTTGCTATTTCTGATAACAATCAATTGAACAATAGTACAGAATAAATCAAGCAAGTGTAAATGTTAAGTCATAAAGAACAATCCTAAATGTCATTTAAACCAAAAAAATGTATCATTCTATTGACTGCCAGTTAATCCTAATTTGGCTGTACCTTCAAACTACATACAAACATAATTCCACAGTCTGTTTTGAATGCAAATACAACTGTCTACATTGGTTTGGAAACAAAATCAATCTGTAGATGCTTGCATTAGCCCCGAAACCTACATATCTTCCCTTATCAAGGCTTGGAGAATCATCCCATGCGATATCTAACTGGGGACCGCCAAAGACAAACTAATTTACATACCCCAAATCTCCTGTTTACACAGCTCCCATTTATCATCAAAGACAACTTTATAGATAGGTTTTTCAGGCAGTGAGCGATATTAATCAAACACCGATCTAACGGGGAACAGAAAATCACAAGCCAGAGGGTAGCAGTTTCTTGCCTGTATGTTGGAGGCCCATGTCGGGTAAAGATTGCACGCGGATAGTGCATAAGTGAGGTAACGAAGATGTTGGAAGATCAGAGTTACTCTGGCTTAAGCATTTTGGCTTTTCCTGCTGTACACAAAATCAATGATAATTTAAAAATAAATATGTATGAAACATTATACGTTTGGACTTTGCATGAGATATCTACAAAAAAATAAAAGGACATAAAAAATGTCCTACTAATTTTGATTTATTTAGATGATTTATTAAGATTATCTTTTACACATTCTGAACAGCAATATTACATTTCATCTGTGATTAAAAAATCATATAGGAATACCCAGGAGAATGGCTCATAAATTGTAAAGGTTCTGAGGGGGAATATTTGAAAGTGCAGAGAGAGAGCTGCTAAGGGGAAAGATGGTTACACCAACCTCTGTAGGATAAATAGGTTGTTGCACTCGGCTTTACCACTAGCAAACCGTGCCCTAATCACTAAATCTTTTCCTTTCTTTTAATTACTGTTAAATGTTTTTAATTGATTCTTGTGTTTCATCAGTTTTTAAAATCTTCATAATTTTACATAAATTGTCTTTTATAAATGTTCGTTTATGCTTTCTTTTAGTGATTCTGTTGTAATTTTCACATTTTTGTAATCCTGTAAAGCATATTGAATTAACTTGTGTTGAAAGTGTGCTATATACCTTGCCTTACCTTGCCATGCCTTGCCTTGCCCTGCCTTGCGATGTCTGCAGGACAGCATCCTACTGCTTTTTTGACATCCTTCACGAGCGGACTCTTAATACCTGGTTCTGATTTGTTCATAGACTGAACAGACCGCAGGTGGTGCCCCTGTTATGTCGATAGGAGTTCCCCTTATGTCTCGCTGTGTTGGGCTGTTTGCATTAAGTCAAAGCACAAGCTTTGTGTACGAATTGCATAAGATAAACCATTTAGCTGCAACAAACAAGCAGAAAGCATCGTTAATATATCTGGCACGTCTTTTTCTGTGTGGAACAAAATCTGCAAACAGCCTGCAGGTCACATGGGCACAGAAACTTTAAGAATGCTGTGCAAAGTGAGAATTCATCTATAACTTGGGTGAGGAGGAGGATTTTGAAAATGAAACACTGAGTTTACACCGTTTTTATCATCTTTTTGAGACGGCTGCTTTTTACTTCTATTATAGTGAATAGAAAATACTTTTCAGAATATTATTTCAGTTTTTTGTTTCATTTGTGTAATTTCAAGAGTAAACTATCACTGGTACTGATAACATTTCTAATTTAAGTGCATAATTATTTCTATTACTATTTTAAAGTATTTTTTTGTATTCATAAAAGCCAACCTTGTTGAAGTTTGTTATTTAACTATTCTTTCTAACCACAGATAATGCATGCTTTAAAATGATTAAATCAAAAGTCTAGGCGCAGTCCTTAAAGTCTTTCAGGACTGGTGTTTCAGGACTGGGCAAAGTGTACAGTGAAAAAGCCAACTGTCCATTGAACATCAAAATATGGTAATCCTACAAATATATATATATATATATATATATTTTCTATTATTTTTAAAGAAATCCTCTTGAAAATATACTCAAAATGAGCGGCTCGGCTACTGAGTAAGTTACGTCAGGTAGGGGAAGGAGATGGGTGGAAAGGGGATTTAGGTGGGAGCAGGCATTTCAGCACCCCCAATTACTACGAGCAGAGACACAAAAAATTTTCAAACATAAGTGGATGAGTCAAAGCAACACTTCAGTTATGTTTTTAATGAGGAAATAACATGGTATCAAGTTGTTACACGTCAAAAAGTCAGTTTTGCAAAATACCCCCCCAAATGATTATGTTTTCATGCGCAAAATATTGTTGTACTTTTAAAAATAGGTTGATTGAGATGAATCAATTGCAAAGCCTCTAATTAATTAGATTTTTTTGAATCAAGTCCCTCCCCTAATATGTATGTAAGTACACACTTCCATAAGGTCTTCTGCTCACAGAACGAGCAATGTCTCTCCTGACACCCACTGCCAGTCTGTTGTATTGTTCACATGCTGTCCCCTGAGTAAGAGAATGTGAGCTGGAAGTGAGAAAAGAGAACAAAGCCGGAAAGAGAGACGGTATTTTAAATATTGTATTTTTATCATACAGTATATAAAATATATAATCATGTGTGTGAAAAGTCATTTGGAAAGAAGCCATATTTATCAGTGGTCATAAAAAAAAACTAAAAAAAAAACGGCAGAGTCTTTGTGGCTTTGTCAAATCAACATCTCAAACTTTTGTAGCTAAACAAAGCCTGCACTCTTGAAAATTCTGAGTTGGATTTTCCAAGGCAAAACAAGTTTGAAATTCTAATGTTAAAAAAAAAAAAAAAAAATGTTTCTATTTGGAATGTGATAGTCCTAAAGATTTTCAAATGCAAACCGTGAAGCCCCTGAGCGTACTCAAAAAGTACAGTCTGCTCTGTTCCTTCTTGTAGAAAGCTTCTGGTCTACTGTGCAGGTGAACTGTGAGGTATTTCTACTCCTCAACCACCTAGACTTCTTCAATGATGGAAACAGTCTTTGACTAATCCCTGTTTCTTCTCAAATCTATAATCATCTCCTTTGTTTAGTTCACATTCAAGGTAAGATGATTGTTACCACACCATGCCACAAAGCGGTCCATCAGCTCTCTGCATTCAGCTTCTTCTCCATCTCTGATACATCCGACAAATGCAGAGTCAATAAATCAATCATTTAAACCTTTTTTATAAAGAACTTTTCCAACTACAAAGTTTCTCAAAGTGCTTTACAGGTTAAAATGACCCCACAAACCCCACCCTTCCCAAATAGGGTGGCCAGATGTCCCGCTTTTCCATGATTTTTCACGTGTCCCGCTTACTGGAACGCTGTCCCGCATTTTTATTAATAGGCTCCAGTTTATAAAGCGATTGTGTAGCGAAAGCAGTGAGGGTTGTCATAGTAACAGACACAGCCCGCCGGCTGATTTGATTGACACAAGGTAGGAGGCGGGACTTTAATGCAGATCCAGGCTGCGTCTTCCAACCACAAACTACATTAAAACAAAACAAAAAACGACAGAGTGAGCATGGAGGACAAGGAAGTCACAGCGGTGAAAAAAAGAAAATGTTCGTACAACAGAGACTGGGAAACCACATACTCGTGGGCTAAACCTGTTCAGGGTGACTCAGACAGAGTCTTCTGCGATGTTTGTCACTGTAATTTTTCTGTATCACACGGCGGGGAATACGACGTGAAACGGCACAGCAAATCGGAGAGTCACAAAAGACGTGTTGCTCAAAAGGAGGCTTCCCATTCAATGGACAGGTTCCTGCTAAAGCCCAAACAAGATTCTAACACAGACAAGGTAACTGCTGCTGAAATAACAAGTGTTTACCACACTGTGCAACACTCCCAGTCATACAGAGCAGAGGACTGTGGAAATAAGCTATTATCAGTCATGTTACCAGACTCTGAGATAGCTAAGAAGATGTCATGTATGAGCTTATGTGCTACATTAAGTTAGTACTTGTTCTACTTGAATTTGTGGGTTCAGTTTGTTGTTCTACAAGAACAAACACTTGAATGTTGTGGTGTTTTGGAGTTGTGCTGGGCTCGTGTTGTTGGAAATACATGCAAGCCATGGCTTGTAGAAACACATTAAAGAGCAGTTGAAAGAACAGTTTAAGTCTTGAATGCTTATTCAGTTTGCTTTTGTCAAACAACATGAGAAAGTTAAATTTATGTAATTTATATTATGCTTAAATAGCAATGTTAGAACTAAAGGGCAGATTAGAAAAGTGTTTTTAAAACAAACAAAAAAACAACTTAGTTTAGACTTGCATGCATTGCAAGTCGATGCATTGAAATCTCTAATTGTCCCACACTCACGTAGTCTTTGTCCCACATTTGGTGAGTTGGGATCTGGTCACCCTATTCCCAAACCCAAAATCAAATCATCATCACACAGTTCTTCAATATCAAACTGTGGTCTATTTGTCAGGTAGTCATTGATCCAGCTGATTGTTGAGGCCTCCACCTGTGTCCTCAGGAGTTTCTGACAAAGTAAATCAGGCTGAATTCTGTTCAGTGCACCTGAGAAATTGAAGAACATGAATCTCACAATGCTCCCTGCTTTTTCCAGATGGCAGTGGGTTGGTTGAAGCAGGTTGATGATGGCAACTTTAACGGCAACTCCATGACGATAAGCAAACTGTAGGGGGTCCTGATAGGGTCCAGTTCGCTTACTCAGGTGGGGCAACAGTAGGCTCTCCAGGACCTCATGATAAGGGATTTTAGGGCATCAGGTCTATAAGCATTGATGACTGATGAGTGAGTTTTCTTTGGAACTGGAACAAGGGAGGATGTCTTCCAACACTATAACCTTTTCATGGGTCAGGCTAAGAATGAAGAGATGCTGCAGAAAAGAAATGAAAAGTCTCAGAACAGTATAATTTTAATGGTAGGTTTACTTTGACAGCGGCAGCTAGCACATCAAAGGGAAAACTGAAAACATAACTTTAAATAAAAGATACTTCTACTGAATCAGTCACCCTCATTAAAGACACCTGTCTTAACTAGTCACCTGTATAAAAGAGACGTCCACAAAATCAATCAAGTAGACTCAAAAGTCTCCAACATGGGAAAGACCAAAGAGCTGTCCAAAGATGTCAGAGACAAAATTTTAGACCTGCACAAGGCTGGAATGTGCAACAAAACCATTAGCAAGACGCTATGACAGAAAGTGACAACTGTTGCTGCAATTGTTCGAAAATTGCAGGAGCACAAAATGACCATTACTTGACCTCGGTCTGGGGCTCCACGCAAGTTCTCACCTCGTGGGGTGTCAATGATTCTGAGAAAGGTGAAAAAAATCAACCTAGAACTACATGGGAGATGTTAGTTTATGACCTCAAAGTAGCTGGGACCACAGTCACCAAGGAAACCATTGGAAACACATTACACCGCAATTAATTAAAATCCTACAGAGCTCGCAAGGTCCTCCTGCTCAAGAAGGCACATGTGCAGGCCCATCTGAAGTTTGCCAATGAACACCTGAATGATTCAGGGAGTGACTGGACGAAAGTGGAGTGGTCAAATGAGACCATTATTGAGTTTATTGGCATTAACTCAACTTTCTGTGTTTGGAGGAATATATATATATATATATATATATATATATATATGTGTGTGTGTGATTGTAATTATACTCTTATAGCTTTAGACTGTTGGAGGACAGACTGACCACCTTTCTTTACTCTGCTGTGTCACTCTGCTACTTTTCTCCTCTACTGCTCTCCAGTTGTTTTTCTCTCGATAGAAGCTACACTAGGTCTGACATCCTGCTCAGCTGTGATGCCTTGTATTCTTTCATCAGTTATTTTTTGTGCTCTTTGTCTCTGCTCTGTCTTCTCAAACCCCAGTCGGTCATTGAAGATCAGTGCTCGTATTGAGCCAGGTCTACTGGAGGTTTCTTCTATTTAAAAATGACTTTTTCCTCTCCATTCTTGATAAATGCTTGCTCACTATCCGGCATTGCTGTGGTTGGAGTCTTCATGAACGGGGCACACCTGCAACTCAACGATTCAACACAATCTCCTGGGATTTCTTAAATAGAAAACTTTTAAACTGACTGGAATGTATGTATGATTGAATTTAATTGGACTTTTCTTGTAAAGTGCCTGGAGATGACAGATGTTTTGAATCGGTGCTATATAAATAAACTGAATTGAATGGAAACAGTTTTTTTTGCTTTTTATGACAGATTCAATACTGTTGGAGTGAACAATTTGAACTTTGCTGATATTAAGTATGTAGTGCTTTTGTAAATTCAAACTTCTCTCAATGTCTTTGTCTGCACAGTGATTAACCATATCTTTCAAATTTTAACCCTGTCTCTCATGTAGACAATGCTAATGGGTGAGGGTTTGCTGTGAGGTTTGCTCTCTAGTCACTTATGTCATTCTGTAGGCTTGAAAAATATCTAAGAGCTTATCTGTTCCGTTCTGTTTCTCTCCTAGATGAAGCCGCTATAGGAGCTATTAGTGCCATTAACTCTTTACTTTTCTTTAACATGGAAAACAGTTACAATTAAGTATGATAGTGGACCAATACGATGAGAGATTTGAGATACGAAGATGGAAACAAGGCGCAGTGGAGTGAAGTGGAGACCTATAAATAAATCTGGACAGTAATGAATGTCTGTCAGTGTCATGTTTGGATGGCAAAACTCTGTCAGGCAACAACAGACAGTCAAAAACAGTTTTAAAATGTTTATTAGATTGTTTCAGGTTTAAACAGGAATCATCACTGGAATTTAGGAAGGTAGGTAGACTGGCGAGAGACGGATGAGAGATTAGTCCTAGAATTTTCTTGAAAATGCAGTGTTGGAGAGTGTTTTCTTACATGGATCTGTGGAGATTAGGAGGGTGAGTAGGAGCCAGGAGTCTGTGATTGGCTGGTGACCGTGTGGTTGATGATTGTGATCCAGTTCTCTTTTCTTTGTTGCAGGTGGTAGTTGTAGAAGGATGGAAGGACAGAGTTTAACTAGGGAGGAACCCAAACGATGGAGGATCCAGACTAGAACCCTGGAAGGTCCGAATCTGCTCTGTTCAATCCAGTTGATGCGGCCGGCTTTCCGTAGGAACAGTGGAGGCAATTCTGCCTTGACAGCGGAACTGGAACAGCATGGGAACACCCTAGGGGATTGATCTGCGAAAAGAAAAGGAGATAAGTAGTTCAAAGACGATTAGCATGCAGAACTGTGGAAAGTTCTGGGAGTCAGTTGTGGCCATGTACCATGCTAGGATGCAGAACCATCTGGCATTACATTTCTGCAGCCGCTCTGGTTATGAAGGCTAGTGTTGATTAGCAGCAATGAAGAACACCTAGACCAGCACCTGCCAATCACACCCTGAAGGAAATACGTAGGAGGAACAGAAACACACACAAACACCAGCACACAGACCCTGATTCCAAAACAGCGAGGATACAGAGGCTGAATAAGAGAATAAATTTTGCAAATTGCAAAAGAAGAAAAGATTTTTGTTATTCAGGGAATGCAGCTGTGCATATTTTCTGACTTTACAGCGGAGACAGTGAGCAGGAGCGCGTTGCTGTAAAATTAGGAAATTACTGGGGACATCAGCAGTGGAACACAGTTATCTCACAAAACAGAGATATTTTTCTACAGTTTGGCCTGTTATCCACACATAAACACATATTTTTGACACCAAAAACAAACCTTTCTAAAAACTATAGCCACAGTGAAGATCTGTGTTTTCTCGGTTTTCAGTGTCTGCATGTGGACGGATTAAACCAGAGTTTTAAATGCTGCAACGTCACTGTCAGTGACAGAAAATGCTCCAACATCACTTGTGCAGCATGGGTTTACACTCATTTCTGCCCTCAGAGCTGTGTTGGTATTATCCAGTATCCAAGCGCTTTTTGCTCATTACTACTGTAGGCTGAAGTTAGAGACCAGAAAGTTACTCTGAGCAGATTTGGGACAATTGCTGCCCCCTACAGGTTTGCCATGTCTGTCAGTGTGCCTAAAATGGCACTTATCCGTATATTTGTGGATGGAGATTTTTATTTTATTTTTACGAGCGGGGGAAAATAGTCTTTTTTTTATGGCTATGTGTGTACATGGCCTAATTCTGACCTTTAAGGGAGAGATTAAGAGGTTTACTGATCAATAACTGCAGAGACATACTTCATATGTAAAATGGAGAAGACAGATGAAGGAGAGGCATGAACTTTGTGTATGCTGATTTATTTAGAGCTGTGTTCTGTTGTTTAAGTTGGACCCTTTAATTTGGTAAATACTGCCTAAATGCTATGAAAATATAACTTTTGCTATTATTAAACTTTTTCACGTTAATAAAATATATGTTTGCTTACCTATAAAATAATAACCATAAAAGTTAGATTAAAACTAAATTAAGTCTGAGGTGGTGTAACAACACCCTTTGAGTTGATGCCAGCAATGGATGGGAATATGTGTGTATGTTTGTGTCGTTCTCTGTTAGTTCTGTCTTTTCTGTTTATTGTATAACTATATATGAAGATTGGTTAATCAAAAGGTTTCTACCAGTGTGTAATCAATGGTGATGTTCAATACACTCTAATAAAGGATTATATGTTGTTCATTTGAATATGTCTGCGAAGTAAAATCCAGGACATTACAAAAAAGTCTTGAGGATAATAATTTACACCGTTGGCAATGTCTGAGAGTCATTTGGATGCAAGTATAGTTAACTTTTTATTGCATATAAATGATTACATGATATATAGGTTTGACAGAAATATACATGAAGATGGAATTGCATTTTATGTCAAGGATCAGATAACAATAAAAACTAGGCAGGATTTTGGCTGCATTGGCGTGGAAGCATTGTGGTTACAGATGCAGCTACCATACTTCAACCAATGCTTCTATAATGCTGTTATAAGCCACCAAATACCACAATGGCATGTTTAGATCAGATCTGTAGCATGTTGGATAAAGCATGTGATTTAAATAATTATATTTATGTTTTAGGTGACATAAACATTGATTGGAGTTCAAATAACTGTTCTTTAAATTATAAGTTGCGTTCTACAGCTAACACTTTGACACAAATGGTTCCAAAACCAACAGGAGTTTCTTATAAAGCTAATGGGACACAAACTGCTAAATGTACAGATTTACTTTTCAATAATGCAAAAAACTTAGCTGTAAGGCAATGTCAGTTTTTATGGACTTCGCTGATCCCAACTTAATAGTGATTAACAGAAGGACTAAAGTTTACATCAGGCCAGAAAACTATTATTACACATATTTTTAAGCATTTCATTGAAGATATTTTGTTTGCAGATTTTAGAAATGTTAACTGGTAAGAAATATTATGGTAGGATGCCTGATATGGCATTGGAAGTTTTTTTTTACAAATTTGATAATGCCAGTTTTACATAAACATGCCAAAAAATGTATTTTACTATGAAAACAAATTTGATGTAAAAAAAAAAAGACTGCAAAAGAATATGGAATATTTTTAATGAATTTACTGGAGGAAAATCTAAGTCTACACCAACATTCATTGAAGTGGGCCATTCTTTGTGATTAAATATATTGATATAGCAAATCACTTAAGTGATTATTTCATAAATAATGTATTACAATTTCGACAAAGATGCTGCTGAGGTTGAAAGGTCATTCATCGGTACAATAATTAAAAATAAAATCTTGAGTGATAAATCATGTTTATTTACCTTTAATAAAGTTAAGGTGAATACTGTGACAAATATTTTGCAAGGAGTGAAAGTCAGACCTTCTGCCATTGATCGAATTAACGTACAGTTATTAAAATTAGTTGCTGAAGTGATTTCTATTTCGGTATGCCACATTGTTAATTTAAATTTAGAAAAGTGTAAATGTACATTGAAATGGAAAGCAGCTGTAATTGTTCCACTTCCGAAAAAACAGTTATGAACCGTTTTTCTGGAAAAAATAGCAGGCCTGTAAGTATTTTGCCCATTATGAGCAAAATAATAGAGAAAATAGTCTTTGATCACATCAACCTGCAATACTATGAAATGAGTTGAATTCGCAAAATCAGCATGCATGAAATGGCAGCTTTAAAAACAGCTATATTTAAACAAAGATTGTTGAGACAGTTTTCTTCGTTGAGCACAGGTTTATTTTTCTTGCATGCAAGGAGACATGAATCAGCATGGGATTGTGTGGTCAGTGTCTGCCTAAAATTAAGCTTACACCAGTTTTATACTGAATGGTCAACCCCCCAGCAACTTTCCACTTGCCCTACACTAGACAAGAATCCCAACACTTTAGATAAAACAAAGGCCCAAGACTTAGGCCATGTCCACACGTAGCCGTTTTTTGTTTGTTTTTTTACAAAGATTTTCCTCTGCTCCTTGAAAAAAAAAAATCTCCATCCACTCGTAACCGGATAAATGTTTTTTTTTCCAACACATTCATAGACGTGGAAAACCAGTAGGGGGCAGTAGTTCTCCCAAATCGTATCTGCTCAGAGTAGTGATGGGAAGACCGACTCTTTTTACCGACTCGGATCATTTACTCTCGAACATTAAATTGAACGAATCTTGAACGAATCATTTAGTTCATTTTAACAGCAGGTGGCGCTGTTGCCCTCTTGTGGGCGTCGTAGTAAACAAGGCAGCGGTTCTCCAACGAATCATAATTCACAACCCCAAGTGACCCATTTACCGACTCATTCCTGTTACTCTTAGCAACTAATTTCATTAGTAGAAATATTTATAGTTTATAATTAAATTTGTGGGGGGGGGGAACACCCAGTAAAAAAACATTTCTGCTCTGGACTGGAAGAAAAACCCTGAGTACAAAACTCACATCACGAGAATAGCTCATTAGTTCACAGTAGTATAGCTCTGCTAACATGCTAACAGCACATTGAGTTACTCACCCCTTCCTTTCCGAGAGCTAACCGAAGCTAGCTTGCAATGTCTGGTGCTGAATCGCTAGCGTGAACAAATCGCTCACTCCCGGCTCACAGCTCAAACGAGCTGAACGACTCATTCACCCCTCCTCCTTCCCGGCTCACAGCTCAATTCTCCACTACAATACAGAAGGCAACATGTTTTGTTTTACCTGACAATAAAAAACAAAATGCCACAAGCAATTCGAAAACCTAGGAAAGCATATACACACCACAATAAAGTTATTTGTGTCCACGCTGCCATCATTGTTTAACAACGCGACAGTGACTAGGTAGGTGTCACGTGACAAATGAACGAATCTACTACTCCACACACAGTACACCATGAGCTGTGAACGATGAACGAGAAGATCCGTTAAGTCCGAACTGTTGGTCACATTACAGCTGGGTAGAGGAAGAGTGAGTGTAAACTAATTTTGACAATTAGTGATACAATTAAAACAAAAAGGAATAATTAATAACTTTATTATGTTTACCTGGTGCGTTTATTGTGTACAAAATTTTACATTATTATTATTATTATTATTACTACTATTATTGATTATGTTTGTTGTTATTATCATCATTATATATTGATTATTTAATCAATATGCTGATATAAAAAGTATTTATTTATAAACAAACATATAACACACTTTAAATTATACACACAATAACACATCTACAAGAATTGAAGTCCACTAAATAATTATGATTTAATAAATAAATGATATATATCGGGTGTCGAATGACAAATAAAGGAACATTAGATATCAGACATCATTCATTTCCTTGTTCATTTCTCAGCCCCCTCCACAGCCCGTAGCAAGCTGAGCCACAGTTTTCACGTGACAAATGAGTAAGAATGATCCGTCACGATCCGTATATGAACGAATCGTGAGCGAACTGTAGTACTTGCTGCTCGGCACACACAGCCTGAGCGGTCTGGCTGTCACATGACAAAAGAACTGGGACCTGAAAACGGACGCAGCAGCTGAGTGAGTCATGAACGATTCATTTCTGTTTCCTGTCTTGCTGCTGACTGAGCTCATGCAGCTGCTGACATGTGGCAAGAGAAGGTACTGCATGACAATGAACGAATCGCTCACTGAGGGGACTCGTTACTCTCGGGTCGTATAAAAGATTAGTTCATTTTGAACGTATCGTTCACGAACGACACATCACTAGCTCAGAGTAACTTTCTGTCCTCTAACTTCAGTATGCAGCAGTCATGCAGCTTGTAAAAACAAACAAAACACGCTTTAACAATGGATGATGGCAGCACAGCTTTGAGGGCATAAATGCTGTTTTTGAGATTAAACACAAGTCGCACAAGTGATGTTTGAGCATTTTTTGTCGCGGATATGGACGTTACGGCTCTTAAAACTCTTAAAAGTTTTCAACCGTTCAAACGCAGATACTGAAAACGGAGAAAACGCAAATCTCCACTTTGGCCAGAGTTTTTAAAAAGATTATTTTTTGGTGCCGAAAATCTCAGTTTAAGTGTGGATGACAGGCCAAACCGTAGAAAAATGTATCCGTTTTGTGAGATACCCGGTTACGTGTGGACAGGGCCTTAGAATAAGA
The DNA here is from genome assembly GCA_028564705.1 of Apricaphanius iberus. Taxonomy (NCBI): domain Eukaryota; kingdom Metazoa; phylum Chordata; class Actinopteri; order Cyprinodontiformes; family Aphaniidae; genus Apricaphanius; species Apricaphanius iberus. The sequence continues at coordinate 66,199 of JAPXFQ010002830.1, forward strand.
AAGACTAAGTTCTATGCAGGATGGTCACACCTAGAAGAAGAAAAGATGTCTGGGATGGGGTTGAGGCTCTTTTTACAGTGACATTCAAATTGGGCTTTGTTTCATTGCAGCTGACCTCCAAGGTTGTAGACATAAAATTGCTTGATTTTTCCACCACTCATACAAAACAGGGCACTCAACAACAACACCCCTAGTTCAGATGACGAAAGATCAGTGCTTTATAGGGCAATCGTGGCATGGGAATGTTTACCACAATTTTTAATTATACAGAAACATATGCATTATTTTTTTAAAGGATGAGACTATTTATATTCATTCAAGATTAAATAGGAAACTAAATTGAATATATATATAATTATAGTTATTGTCGGAATATTTTGTTTTTCTTATTTTGTTGTTTTTGTAATTTATTAATTTATTTTGTGTATTATATGGTAAGTGTGGATATTGTATGTGCATCCTACGTTTGACTCTTTCTTCCCCAGTGTTGATGCATTATGTATGTTAATTTGATGAAGTCAAGACCCCAGGAAGAATAGCAATTGTTTTAACAGTAAATAATGAGGATCTTAATAAAAACAAGCAAAAACACTGCAAGTCAGCGACTCACTGAATCTGCTGGTTTTCCTTAGATAGAAAACTTTTTTTAAACCAACATGATCAACATGTTGAAAGGTGAATCAAGTGGTACCTGAGCAATGTAAGCTGGAGCACCTGACGACTCAAATCAGTTACAGAGAAACAAAACAGGTATTGAATATCCGAACATGCTCAGTGCTTATTTGATGTAATGCATGCAGAAAGCCTGGAAATAAGCCACCCATCTAGAAGATGAAATGGGTAGGAAAACATCAATTTCGTGTGTTTGAAGTGGCACTCACTTATAATTACCATTTCATTTGCCTGGCGAGGCTTCTTGAAGTCATATGCCGACTTTACTGCTAGATCCAACAGTGGGTTTATGTATCAAACAGATACATGAAGGTATTAAACAATGAATGTGGTACTCAAGCCCTGGTCCTCATTTATTACAAATAAAGCTGCTTACAAAGAATTTAATTTCCCTAAGAGAAGTAAAAACTCTCAATTATTTCCCTCTAAATTACACTTTTCTACATTCATCAACATTATTTCCTAATCTCTGAAGTGGCTCCAGGGACTGGTTTTCATTAGAAATGTGTGAACAAACAATTTACAGCAGACATCATTAAATAGGCCTAAAAAGCCACAAACACTTATCACCACACACCGTTTTAGCAGTTTTTTTATTTATTTTTATGCGGGGGGGGCTTATGGTAATAGTATAACAACAGCTCAGTTTATTGATTTTTTTTCAATAGCAAAACATTACTCAAATAATGTCAACTTTTACATTTTTTTTTTACATTACTACAGGTAAAAAGTGAAGCAGAACCAGAATGGTGCATATCTTGTATTGATTTTTTCCTGTTTTAACAACATTCCCAGTAATGAGAAAACAGGAATTGGGAAATGGTAAAAGATGACTCTTTCAATCTTTCTTTTGATACCACTTAGTATGGCACAAATTTCATATCTAACATGTATGTCGCTACAAACCCTCTGAATTAATTACCCACTTGTTAGACCTCAAACAAACTGGTAGACGGGAGTGAAATGAGTACAATACTAGTGATGAAAATGTCTCAAAAAATCTGTTGGTCCAATGCCTTTGTTTCTTTTGTTTTTTGTTTCTTCTTGTAACATCGGCCAATACTGCCTCTTTGCTGAAGAAATATGATTAGCAAATTTCTTAAAAAGTTAATATTTAATAAACTGGTGCAAAACTGCTATTAATCCTCAACTTTTTTTTTTTCATGCGTCTGCTGTCAGATATTGCAGATTTTCTTTGAGGTTTTACCAGTCAATTCTAAGCTTTAGAATACAATTTTTATTCCAAAGTTTTTGATATATGTAAATTTGTTTCTGTTTTCCCTTTTTAAACACTGAAATTTTTCAAATAATCTAACAGACTTTATTATCAAAGATAGCATGATTGAATACAAAAAGCACATTTTTGCAACAGTGTCATTCATTGATGGAAAAAATGTATGGAGCAACTCCGCCCTATTGGAAACTTAATGGCCATCCCCCGTGTATTGATTAACGTATTTTTTTTAGCTTCACTTTCACTGCTACGCATTTAAAGTGGTCACACAACAAGCTTGAATAATATATCAACAATTGCAGGCCTCACTTGTATCAATTAAGATCAGTGTTCAGGATTTCAAATAAGACAGAGACTTGGCAAGAAAGGGATACATGTCAGGGTTCCAAGGCAAATATGGTTACCAAAATAAACCAGAATACTGAACTCATCTTTGATAATAAATGTCTTGAGGGTCCCCAGAAATATGAGCAAAATATTTTGTGGACTTTAGATATTGTAATGGTCTGGAGCTACTTTCTTTTCTTCAGGACCCCAACAGTATGAATAAATCAATCATTTTTTTCCAACAGAAAATCCTCAAGAAAAAAAAAATCTGAACATTAATTTTTTGAATGGGTAAAAATAAATCACAATAAAGATCTTCCAAATTCTAGTCAAATTTGGACTTAAATCTAATATAGCTGAATAAAAACAACAATCAGCACAGAAGCTTGGGTTTAGTGAACTGAATTAATTAATTGTAATTAAATTCAGTTAAATTGACCTGAAATTAAACATTTGCTGTGAAAATATAATGTTGTTATAAGCAAAGGAGAAAAAATTTAGGAAATTTACCAGTCTTTAAATTAATACACAAATCAAATAATTGAAATTAACTTAATTTTGTGTCTCCTTTGTCATAGTGATACTCTGTTAGGACGATTTAACACAACTCAGGTTTGTTGAACATGAGGCAAATGTGTTAAGTGAAGAGCTTTGACTGCGCTCTCTTCTGGCAGACAAAACCAGCCACAGCATTCCAGCTGGTCCAAAATGCTGCTGCAAAACTCCTGATACAGTCCACAGGGTTTTCCCATGCCCCATCTATACTGATTTCCCTGCACTGGCTTTGTGTGAAGTACATGATTCAGTGTAGGGTTCTTGTCTTGTGCTTTAAGGCTTTGCAATGTAGGGCCTTAAAGCTCCATCATACATTTCTGACATCAACCCATATTGTTACCGCAAGGTCTCTCACCCCAGATTTACACTAAAGCGTCATGCAAGCGTAACTGAATACATCCGTAGTGCGCGGCATAAACGCTTTCGCTTTTATCAATTAAACAAGCCACAACGGTTGCGCTATACGAGCATCACCATACAACGCTCAGATTAGGTTCAAGATCTATTTTCGAAGCATATTCGCAACAATCTTCTGAGTTACAGATGTGCCAACACAGGAAACAGCCACGATTTAGCAAAATAAAATGTACGCTATTCGTTCAAAATAAAAGTCCTCGCAATGCATGGCGATGATGTAAACACTGCGTATGTCATTTGGACATCACTGGATGCAAAACAATGAATTCTGAAAGGTTATGACAGACGACACGCTTTTTATGAAGACAATATTAAAAATCAGAAAATCTGGAGCACAGAGTCATCAAAATTAAATTTAGATGGTTTTTACTTTGTAAAAAACTTCACGAGAACCTACCCATTTTATAACCAAAGGGGAGCAGCAGAAGAAAAGTCCACAGCTGAGAACCCGCAAGCACGACCCTCGCTTTACGTGCTGGTGTGACGACTTTAAATAGATGGGCGCAGGGCCGGTGCTAGCCATTAGGGTACCCCTTAGTATAAATGCTCTGTGGTCCCCCCCCCCACCAAAAACAGAACAATACCACAGTATGTGGAAGCACATGTCTCTATTTATTATTAGGAAAGTAAGTACCAAAACCTGCTTAATATTTACATAATTTAACATACTCAACACAGGAACTTCATCTTATTCTATAGAACTTTAAAAGATTCACACATTCACCAGTATTTAGCAGACGCTACAGATCTGATGGCTGGCGGCGGATCTTGTTCACTTAAACTGCTGGTGGATGGTTGATGTGAGTTTTTATCCTTGGCTTGAATTTCTCCTTGCATGTACTTGTACATTGAGCCTGCATTCAAACACACAAAGAAAATTTGTCATATTCATTTTAAACTGAAAGAAATTTTTAAACCATGGTTAAAAAAAAAAAAAAACTGCAATACATTATTTGTAGGTTTATGTTGGCTTATAAATTACTGGCATGTGACATGACGAAATTCAAAATTATTTAACCTTTATCGAGATGAACTAAGGAGACAAAATATAAACATTCTGTACATAACTAGAAAACTCTGAATATAAAGGGAGGAGATTAGCATAACTGTAAAATGGCCTTTTTTCTTCAAATTACACCATCAGTATCATCAGTAGCCTCTTGGCCTGTAGGCCTATGTTTCGAAAATATCAGCATAGAGCAAATACATAATTTGATGAGGGTCTGTCTAATGTGGCATATTAAATCTAAATTACAAATGGGCCAAATGTGTAATAATGATAAATAATGTATGTAGAATAAACTCATGATTAATAACAAACAACTGCTGATTTTTTTAAATGTTCTTACTTTACCTTGACAGTGTTATTTTTTGTTTTGTTTGTTTTCTGAAACTTGTTTTCTTGAGGAAGATTTATTAGGAGGAACTTAATAAAACAAAAAAAATTATCTTCCGAACATCTTTACATTAAGGTCCATATTTGAGATTATTAACCTTTAACACCACTGTTCAGAGTAAATTATTTTTGATACAAGGCTGATGAACAGGCTGAATAAGGGATAATTTCACTTTCTTACTTTTTTATTAACCTTTTTTTCCTTAAAGAAGTGTTGCTTCAGAAGACAACCACAGGTGTCGGGGTTAATGAAATAGACCAATTATGGGGTGGCGGGGGAAGGAGAGAGGGGGGATTGGGGTGGAGTGACGATGGTGAGAAAGAGGTCCATCTTTGTTCTTTTTGTATTGATTGGTGAGGTTTATGGATCAGAGACTGCTATCTGTACCAAAATGCAAACAAAAGAGACAGAGCTTTTTCAGTAATTGCATCTACACTCTGGAACACTCTGCCCTTCCAGTTGCCGTCTAACGGTGTGTCCAGACCAAACGCAATAGGAGCGACTAGAGCTTCAGGTTTACATGTAAAATCTATGGAGGAACGCGAAGAAGCGCGGCATGGGGTCCCGCGACACTTCAGAAGCAGATTTGCGTCGCGAAAAAGCTTTTCTGGCTGATTTGTGCGAACAAGTCGCTCTATAGATGCGATGGAAAATTTTCGCTGCATTTTATGTGGTGCATTTTGTGCATTTGCGTTCATGGCATCTACCGCTCGAGTTCAAAAAATCTGAACTCCAACATCAAATCGCGCTGCCACAACCAATCGGGGGACAGAGTGTGAGTGATTCTGTGACTGTCATAGAGTCACAGCCTCAGCAGGACATGGAGGAAATACTGATAAACACCGTGGCTAATCACCCCGAGCTTCATGACACAAACAGTTTTCAATACAGAGACAGGAAAAAAAATAAATATTATAAATGGGTTAAACTATTTAGACAGGAATGCTCTTAAGAGGTTTGTGGGTGGCTCTTAAAAGAGCCATTGTTGCTGTAAAAGCACCTCTCGGCATAGAAGTCAGCCTTGAAACAGCCTCACCTGGTTTCCTGGTAGCAGCTCCCGCACCACTCTAGCCCCAGCTCCGCTGAAGCCCGGGCCAAGCATGGGGTCCTCCATCAGCTCGGTCCATGATCCATCGGCAGCTGCACTCTGGCCCTAGCTCTGCTGAAGGCCAGTTCGCGTGTGAAAATAACATATTTGAAGCGCGTCCAGTTCGCTTTGTACACGCTTCAAGGTGCGAATATGCACGAGAACAGCTAGGCGTGTGTCGCGCTTTTTAGTCGCTCCTATCACGTTTGGTGTGGACACAGGGTAAGGATTCTGAGGAGTTCTTCAGAAAACTATGTAAAGACTTATATTTCTAAACAGGCTTATCATTAGTATTTGTGTTACTTTATTGTGTTCTGAGGCTAACTCCACACTAAGCCGATATGGTTATACGCCTAATGGTATCCACTCAACACAAGCATTTACACCCCGTTTACAGTCCCATGATTGCGCAATCCCATACTGACCTGTGCATATACTGGGCATGCGTGAAAAGACATGCGAAACCCAGACTGATATGTATAACCATGTCACTACTGGCGCCTACAAAATATAAACAAGAAGGTCTACAGTACATATCTGTTTGTTCCAATGAAGAGAACAATGGCTGCTCAGAAGAAGAGAGAGTTTTTGGTGTGGACCGACGACAAGGTTGACTTGTTAAGCCTAGTTTATGCTTCTCCAACCGCAAATTTGCACTCAGACGCAGATGTATTGACGGAGACGTTTTCTGTTTATAGTATTCCGCTTCACCATTCCATTCTCTATTGTTTTGCTCGACCAGGACAGAAGGGGGTACTAAGTTTTCACAGCGCCGCTTCTATTTTTTCTAGGCTTGTGAATGCATTTCTTCCTCATTGAGCAATGAACGACAGAAAGTAAGTTTTGATTAAGCTGTAAGGCTTTTTACTAGAAGTGTGGATTATATAATACTCTAGAAACACATGGAAACAAAACACAGCAGCCGTTTTTTGTTGTTTTCCTGCACCTCCTTGTGTTCAAAATCGCCAAAGGAACAGATTAGATAAGTTATCCTTTCAAATAAAGCATATAGTGGCCCAACGCTGCATTAACTACTGTTTACACCGACTATAGAGCCCCGTTCTGGTTAAACAATCTCTGGCTGTTACTGAAACTGACCAATCAGATGCATACGCTCTCCGTCGATGTATATTTACAATTTTGGCCCTATACTCCGTGCGTCCTTGCATAAGTGACAGAGAGCCCTTGCGTTGACGGATAATGGCGTTGCGTCAATCCGTCTCAGTCAAAACGCAGAAGCATAAACTAGGCTTTACTCAAAGTAACCCAAGATTATAAAGCTGTTGTCTTTGTCTGTAGTGTTGTGTTGTCGTCAACCTGAAACGCAGCATTTCATTGATGTCACTTCCTTTCATTATCCAGGCAAGCTATCCAGCCCTGCTCATTTAGCCGTTGAATTAAGAATTAGATGGCCCTCTTACCCAGCTAATAATTATCCCGCCACAGACCTTAAACAAAGCCGGGTTAGTGTGGACGATAGGGGGGTGTAGACTAAATAATTCTACGTGTAAGGCATTATCCGGACAAGTGTGGACATGGCCTTATTCTCCACTTATCTCATCTTCCCCCAGTACAGAACTTTGTAATGTGTCGCTGGACAATTTTGTGACAAAGTAAACAAGAATAACTTTTTTGTCATAAAAGCTTTGTTTGAATTTTCAGGTTTGTTTATTTTCCTTATTCTAAAGCCCTTATGAAATTTAAACAGAATAAGACATAAGAACTGCTGTTTTATATTAGTGTTTCTGATCTTGCTGTTAATTGTCATTCTTCAGCTCCCTATACTACTTTCTGCATTATGCTGACTGACTTTAAAAAATGTCTGACAGTCAGTAGTTAGCACAAATGTCTATTGGCTGTTTTTATATCAACATATGGGTTTGTATTCACACTTGTTTGATAACTTTTTGCCAGATAAAATATGTAAATTAGTGTAAATATATAAGCATCAGCCATATGGACTCCAAGCATAACCCACATGTGTGCAATTAACTGTGGTAAAGATGCAGAACCAATCTGTGACTTGGAAACTGTTCATCTTTTTTTTATTTCATGTAGGCCCCATGAGATTTGTGGTTTCTATGGAGATGAGTGTGGGTGGAAATACTGAGGACTCAGGAGAGACCTTTTCCTTGCTCAGGTTCTGTTACACTAGTGGTCCAGCTTGCAAACAGATTAGTTAATTAATGTGTTTGGACTTGCATAATCATATTCAACGCTGCAAAGCAGATTGTTATTCACATACTACCTCAAGTGAAATCAGGAAGATGCAAATATATTCGTCCAAGTGATGCTTTCTTTAGGTTGTGATCAGCCTTATATTAGCCCTATCATACAGGAATTGTGACTTTAAAATTTTTGCCTTCGTTTTCTTGACCTTTGGGCATGAAAAAGTTGTAAATTAAGTTTTTTAATTTTTTTTTCCAAAAAAAAAGCCTTTGAGGTGCTGGCTATTAAAGGAACAAAGAGGCATGTTCTGCAAAAGGCAGAAAACTTTTTTACTGTATCAAGTAAGTGTTTTGCTTTTTAATTTTGCCTGAATTATTAAACTAAAGTTGGCCTTTAATTATCTAAGATTTTATGGGATTTACAACAATAATGGTAATCCTTATTAATAAAATTAGACTTATTAAAAAGTTAAGTTGAGTTACTTGCTAAAAATGTATTTCAGTTTTATATATTTCAATACTAAAGGCAAACTATCGGATCGGGACTTGAAATTGGATCAGATTTGAGGTTAAAAGATCGAATCAGGATTGGAGGCCTAAATGCTGATCGGGACATAATTAGTTTAAATACTTTTAGAAACAAATTTACAACATTTTTTTAACCTTTTAATGTAACTTTAGGTTCAGTGCTGGGCCAGAGCGTAGCTCAGCAGTATCCATGATATCACCCCCACTGCTGCAGTCATGACTGTGTGGTAATATTTTTGCCACAAACGTGAGAAGGCAATGATCAATCTGCACACATAGTGAGACAGATGTGAGAGCAAACACATGAACGAAAAATAACGTCTGAATTGCGCTTGTACATGTACAGTCATGCGCTTGTACATGACTGTGTGTTCACTCAACTCTGTTTCTCCTCACGCACTGTCTCTGGTCCTCAATTCTGTCTGCTGGCGCGTGTGGCTCAGGGCTATCAAACTACGAAACAAAAACGGGAGAACATCCTACATAAGGGTCTAAAGATGTGCTGGAGATACGCAATCAACCCCCCCCAGTCCCTGCAGAGGATGGACGGGTGTAAATAATGGATGAATGTATGGATAACAAAATAAACACTTGAATTTTGTAGTCTAAGACAATTTAGTTAAGCATACAAATATAATTTATAACTTTATGCATTTTTTTTCAGAAGCAACTATGTGACATGCAAAAACTGCTTCTGTCTCATTTAAGGGACACCTATAATAGCCTATATCCATACATATTGTATAAACTTACTGTAGATTTTTGGAGAAAGATCCATATAACATTGAGTACAGTGACATTATATTCATAATTGTATCGTGAGACTTGTAAAGATTCAAGTTCAAGATTCAAGATGAATTTTACTGTATCTGACACAGACACATCTAATATTAATTTGAATAACATCTGAAGTATTATAACATTGCTTCAACATTACTTACATAGGTGTGAAGCAAACGTTCCTTCTGACTTACATTACACTGATCCCACTTTTAAGACTTTAGCATGTAGAGCTTGTGGCACCTCTTAATTAGGTTAGAAACCTGCTATCAGATTGGTAGGTGGTGGTGACAGGTGGTTGGCATATGCAGTAATCACTTCTGCTTTTTTCTCTGCCAGTCTGCAATTGTACCATCCTAGAGACAAGTGAGTGGCACAGAGTGAAAGTTTATTTTAAAGGCTGGAGATATTAAAGGTTTGAGGTGCCGTTAGATTGGGTGAAACCTTCTATTTGAGCCTCAGATGACAGGACAGCTACTGTGTCACATTTTAAAATGGGTTGTGTGGTTGGAGCGAGAAGGATTAGGCATGTAGAACATGATTGTTAACATTGCACAGTGAACACTCGCAGGTAGACACACAATGACTGATGTCTCATCCGTAACCTCATAATCTGTGCTGTGCTCACAATTGGATGTAGTTGTTCACACATTAGCTGATCTTAGCTGAGCTCATCTACCAAAACTTAACCAAGAAGTGGTTTCAGAGATGGGAATAGCAGTCTACTGCCCCTGAATAATTCAATTGATTAGATATTAGATGTTAGCAAAATGTTAAGAAAAACATACACTAGCCACTCTTCTGTGCAGTTTCCTTATTGTTAAGTAGGCTATGGATTTCTGAAGATCTTTCTTTAGTGAGAGAACGTTCTACCAAGTTCAACCAAGAATTGTGTCTGACACAGGAGAGGCTAGATGTTCACAGCCACTGATAATTGGGTATTTCAGTCACTTTCTGAACTGCATATATTCATTTGAAAAACATCTTTAGAGAAACTCATAAAAATTTAGCATTCATGGCCTTGCCTACCAGCTTTGGACCGCTCACGGGAATGTGGTTTTTGGCAAGGGGAAAGAAGGGCCTCTTGCAGCTGCTTAGGCTACAGACCTTACAGTACTAGCGTTGCCTCAAGGTTTAACTTAGAAGAATTATCTGTACCGTCACAACCGTGGAACATCAGCTCCCAGGCTGTAAGTAGTGTTTTACTTTTCACCCAGTGTTTTAATTTTCAAGTATTGTGTCAAAACGTGTCATGACAGTGAAATGTACTACCTCAGCTAACAGCTAATATCTGTGACCAGATCCACCCAGAGATTATGGTTTTTTAACTATCCTCAAACGTAACCGACGCTTCAAACCATGAATTATAATATCAGCAGCTGAATCCGCCTCTGGTTAAATCTCCCAGTCCTATGTAGCCGCTGTGAGCTCTCTATCTGTGTATGTGTGCCGGGGGAGGGTGCAGCGGCAGTTCCAGACTTTTAGCTCTCAAATCAGATGAGACAAGTCACTGTTTTTAAGAATACTGCTAAGCGGAGGACAATAGATTATCAAGGAGTAACTCATAGCATATACCTGTCTGCCTGTGGCGTGTGGCTTACTGAAGACTGTAACTCTGGTAGCTCCGGTGTTGAGTCCTGCTGCAGACAGCAGCACATCGGAGTCCGCTCTTGTTTGGTAATGCTGCCTAAACTGGGTGGTAAATTCCATCTAAGCATAAATACCTGCACTATTCTTGTCTCATGTTACTGATTTTAGTTAACAGACTGTGTAAGAGAAGTGATGCAGTTAGCCAATCAGAGTACAGAAACTTGCATGTCATTAATCTTACTTAGCAAGCCTGTGGTACGGACTGTAACAGGGATCAATTTTTGATAAGGACACAAATCTTACATTTTGGTAAATAGACAGTTGCCTGTGAACTGGTGCTACAAAGTCCAAGAAGGATGCTAGTCACGCTACGGTATGTAAACCTGGGGGGAGGAAATGTCCCTCCTCTTTTGGATTTGGATGCGCTAGATCGTGACATAATTTCGATTGAGCAAAGTGGAACCATTCCTTGCTTGACTGTCCTAACCTGGCCAATAGAAGCCTATTCTTAATGTGATTCTTACGCTCACAGATAATTAGTCATTCACTTCAGGTTAAAAATCTCTTACCTGAGCAGGTAGACTATCAGTCATGCTTTTGTTTTTGGTGTATTTGAAAGCTTGATGTAAAAAAATCCCCTCTTTTTGTTTCTAAGCAACATTTTTGCCTGTTTCATCCACAAGGTGACTTAGAGCCCTGCACAGGCCTATTATCTGTGCCCGAGCCCAGCCCTGGCCCGAGGGTCTGCAGCACCAGCCCAAGCCGGTCCGAAAGGTTTTCAGAATTCTCAGGCCCGAACCCGTATCAAGTCTGACTTTTTTTTAACCTCCCATAACATTGTATTAGCGTCATAGAACGCTATATTCACAGGGCGCTTCATAAATTGAATCTGCTGGATTTTTACAGCTAACAGCCACTAGACGATATCCTCGATCTATGGGTTATACAAGTTACGTCCTGTACCTCAAGGGATACTGTGCCTTTAAGAAGACCGGAAGAGAGAGACAGAGGCTGCATCCGAAACCACTGAATGTTAGCCTCTAAGCACTAACACTGGCAACTAATCCTTAACCTTTCATGGGGTCAACAGTGATAACACTATGGCTAGTAGTCTAGGGAGCCGTTCGCGAATGTGCCCATTTCAAACAGCCTTTCTACCCGACGTCATTAAGTGACGTAAACGCACATGAATGACGCATATCAAAATAAACCTTCGGAAGAGGTTGTTGTACTCACATGCGCGCGTCTTTTTTCTTTCGGCCATTTTCGCTATTTTACGTGAGGTGGGCCGGGCGACTTGTATTGATGGCGTCTTGTGGCGCAAGGGATTGTGGGATGGCACATAGCTCCTGATCGCCAGTTAGTTAGCATCAGAGGTCCCTATGCTAAAGTGGCTATGATAGTTAGCATACAGGCCACTTTCCCTAACTCCTTCCTAACTGGAAGCCCAATTCGGATGCAGCTTATCATGGCGGATGCTGACGCACATCCGGTTTGGGGTAAGACCTCTTACCAATTTAGTGGTTTCGGATGCAGCCAGAGAGAAGGAGAGAGAGAGAGCAAGACCGAGAGGAGGAAGTTTGCGCAAACAATGAAAGCAAACGTGGAACAGATAGACATTAAGAGAGCCAGACAGTTTGTGAAAACAGGTTTTTATGCACAAACCCTCATCATGGAAAACAAACAAAGACATAGAAATGATGCCGCTTTTAAGTTTGAGGCAGTTGATCTGGCCTTTAACAAAGGAAATAGATTGCTAGCGGCTTCACATACAGGCAGCAGCACTGAATTAATGGTGAGATGTGGCCGGTGCCAGTGTGAAAAAACTCTCAACGCAGTAAGACGAAAAAAAGGTTTCAAAAGTATTAAAAGCAAATGGCCCAAACTTGAAGTCTTTCATGAAGAAAGACTGGTCACACAGAGAGAGGAAGGCTGATGTGTTTCCACCGTGTAGAAATGTTAATAAAATTGAAGCTTCCCCAAACACCAGTCACTTTCCAGAGAATCCCCTCTGCACACACCCTTGCATATGCTTATTAAACATTGAAACGGCTGTGGCTTTTAATCGAGTTTGGCTTGTATATGTACACAATAAAGGATGGATATACGACCCGAGCCCGACGGTACCCCATGGGCCGGGCTGGGTTCGGACAGATATAAGATAAGATCAAATATATTAAGATGATTAAAATTAAAGATAATAATTCACTTGACTTATCCAGTCATAGCAGGTGGGATTATTTTTTTTCCCCATGGCAGCATATGCAGCACCTTGTCCGCCCTCTCAGACCCACAACTCTGCTTATTTTTCTGTTGGGAAAAAAGTCCACCTCTAGACCAGAGGAGCCCAGCCGGGGTCAGGTGCAGAAAGTATTTTCAGGTGTAAGAATCTGTACCCTCGATTTATTAAACCGTGTGCACCTGTGTCAGGCTCAGTTCGGGCTCTGACATTAATATCTTGATGCCTGTCAGGCTAGGGTCGGGTTCTGTTAGTACTCTGTCAGACGCGGCCCGGGCTAGGACAGAAAAATGCGGCCTGATCCGCACTCTAGTATACCACAACCAACAGATAACTCTTTCTGAGTGGTTGTCAGAACTATGCTTTCTGAAGATCATAGCAAATCTCTCTTCAATTACCCACACTCTGCCTCCTTTCCCACAGAGTTTTCCTGTAGTGTCCTCGTCCTTTGACATCTGGATGTCCCCTTGCTAATCTGGCCTCCACAGCGCCTGCTACTAGGTTCAGACTCCAACACCAGTCCTTTCTTCAGTAGCATCTATACCATCTTTCTTCTCCTCAGGATCCCACTAACCGGATTTACCTTCTTTTCAGTACCAGAACCTGAATCACGTTTCTATACCCCTGCTCCCTTCTTTGTGTTTGCCCAAAAGAAAGAATAACAACCCTATTACTAGATTCAGCTTGTGTGTTCGTTTCTATGTCTGAATCAGAGTCTACTAGCCAGTATGACATAAACCTCCACCTCCTCGAACCAACAGGTCTATAATGCATTTTTCCCAGTATATTATGTTACATAAAGAGCCTTCAAAATATTGATCTGGATGGTTATGAGATCTTGAGTCATAACTACAAGAACAGAATACTGGATACAAAAGTTTAGCTAGTCTTTCTCTTAGGTTGGGGAAGACCATTTCCAAAAAATATTTTTCGCACAATCTCACAGTGTCTCCAACTTTTCTAAATATAAAAATATTACAGTGAAAGTGTTTACATATGTTACAATGATAATTTTCTATTTATAATCCAGTGAACATATTACAAGCTAGATGGATGAGTCAACTTATATCCTCTAATTACACTGCTCTGTTAAACATCCATCATATAACTGAATTAAAACCTTATCCCTTGAAAACACCGTTTTGCAAATATATGTAATGCACCACAACAGAAGAACTTCTTTGTATCAACAGCAATCCTGTTACAACTGTCTCTGCTGGAGCAGCTGCTACCATGTCTTGTGACAGAAATAATCAGAGGCATTAAGCCTATAAGAACAGACAGAACCCATAAAGAATTACAAGTAAAAAAAACATAAAAAAAGACAGGATGGCTTGGCAACTCTGAGGTTGAATATTTCAGATTACTCAGAAAAAAAAGAAAAATAAATAAATAAATATATATATATATAAATAAGACAGTAGATTGTATTTGTCAATCAGAAACATCTCTTAAATTTTAGTTAGTAAATGTACTTTACTACAGATACATGGAGCCACAGCACAAGCCCCCACCCCGCTCCAAAAAAAACTGCACACTACATAAATATTTTTGATTGTTTGCCAAAGTTCATGTAAAGCAAAACATGTACAATTTTGTATATTCTAAATGCAAAAAGTCTAATAGTGTACATCAGCCTAAATACACCATTCCAAAAGTGAAACATATTCGTTGTGGCATTATATAATAATGTAGGAAAACCCTTTAACACTTGGAATAAAGTGGTGAAGGTTCACCTTTCGGGGCAACTACCCTTGCTTGGTCTTCGGCTGTTTTGCAAAGGATGTAGACAAAATTTCTTTCTAAGTTAGATCTGTAAAGCTGTGGCAGCAATATAATTTTTAGCAAAGTATTTATTCAAGCTGGGAAGGAAAGTAGAAGGCCCTTTCCTGAGATTGGCTGCGGGTGATAGCCGAAGAAGAAGGTTCTGATCCAGCGGATTGTTGAGGGTGAGACTGATCTGTGTTTCTGTTCTTTGACAGGCTCCCCTTCAGTATTGTTGGTGGGTGGACAGGCAGGCAGCTGCACTGAACGGCTCAGGAGACTACTTGTCGTGGTGTTTCAGGTAAAGTGGTGGAAGCTAACCTGGAAGAAATCTAGAGCTCGATCTTGGTGAGACTGGCTCGGACCCTGAAGCTGTTTGCTCTGGACCAACCCTGAAGTTCATCAACAAAGAACTTGTTACAGGTATGGAGCTTGTAAAAACGAAGGATCTCGGACGGTACTCAGAACCGGAATACCTTTGATAGCAGAATTATTTTTTTTTAATATATTTATTTATTTAACGGTGGTTGGTGCCCACCTCCTGGAGCCACTCCCATTTTTAACCAGAGGTCTGATGAGAATGATGAGTAACACCTGTGCAGCTTCTGCCAATCACACCCTGGAAGAGAGGAAGCAGAGGAAAAACACACTCTAATCCACCAGCACTTTACAAGGCAAACTAATTATATATATATATATATATACATATATATATATATATATATATATATATATATATATATATATATATATATATATATATACACATACATACAGATGATATATTCATTCAAATTCAATCACAGATCCAAATGTAAGCTAAATATTTTTCAGTTTCAACTTTGGAGGTATCCATTATTCTTTGCAAGGATGTGGTGACAGTGAGCAAATATGATCATCCTTGTTGGTATGTCACATAAAATTTCATGACCACATTTGAAACAAGTTTAAGGAGAAGGAATAGTTTACAAAATAAAATACACCAAAAAGTACAGAACTGGTCTGTGTTTATATGTATATATATATATATATATATATATATATATATATATATATATATATATATATATATATATGAACATGATCATCAGTGATGATCATGTTCATGGAGGAGCATACAGGAGATGTAATGTCAAATCCCAATACCACATTAAAAAGGCCCTTTGTAACATACAAGGAAACAACTTATTGATTTTTTTCTCAGATACAGTCTTTCTTAGCCATTTGTGTTTATTGCAGCAATCTGTTCTGAACGATGCACAGCAGAAGGAATGAACACTTCACTCATTAAATTAAAGGATCGTTCCAAGAATGAACATGCATTTTTTGTCCTCACATAATTAAAACCACAACAGCTCTTTTGTCAGTTGTGCAATTTGTGTCTACATAAGCCTTAAAGCTATGCTTTGAATGAAATGTGAGACTAAAAGAACTTAAAACTATTTTGTTACATGTATTCTGTATTCAAAGGTAGCAAAATTAGAAAATGATATAATAAACAAAACAGTAGAACAAATCTTAACAATGCAACACCTCTTGCAGGGATTAAATAACAAAAGACACTACAACCTATATTAAATTCATATGTTTGTATTTTTTTTTTTCAAAACTAGTGTGTTCTGTAGAGACGTGAGCTTCACAAAACCTTTATAATGTAAGCTTAGGGTATCTGGCACAAAGCTTTTGAAAATAAATTATTTGATTATTCTAAGCTATGAAGCGAGGCATTATGAGTTTTAATATTGTCAGTCCACAGTGCACTGACATATGAAGCATTTAGTCAATGCCTTTGATCTTACTGTGTCTGTCAAGTTAGTCTTCAGTTATCTTTTGTTAAAAATAATTGTTTTTTTAATAACACACTTGTTTACAGTTTCACAGATTCATATTTGATTATTCATAATATTACTTACTTTTACTTATGATTTACTCAGTGACATGAAAACTGGGACTCGGCTCTCAACAGGGGGCAAGTCCCCAGTCCGATTACTCCAAAAGCTTGATTTAGATGTGCATGTAAACGTACTGACTGATGCATGCTTTTATCACCAGAATTGATTGCTTTCTAATATTCCCAGAAAGAGTATTTCAGGTTTCAACTTCTAAAAACTTCTACAAAATTCAGCAGCACGTGTCCTGACAAAGACAAGGAGGTGGTAGCACCTCCACCTTTACACCCCACAGATCCATCCCTCGGTGTTTATGTTCTTCTGGTTAAAATCTGCTCTGCATCCACAGAATTAGAACCAAAAATAGAGAAACAGAAGCAAGTTTTTTTGCTCCTCTTGAACATGTTTTTAGAAAACTGCAAAAAATGCTGAAACACTAAGTTATTTTAAATCAAGTCTGAAAACCAAATTGTTAAGAGTTGCCTTTAATAATAACTGGAATATCAAACATTTTAGTCTGTATTCCAGCTACTATTGTAAGTTAATATGAATTCTTCGTTTTGTGTTTTTCATCATGTAAAGCATTTTTAAATGGTCTTGTTGCTAAAATTTAGAGTAAAAAAATAAGCTTATCTTGCGTTAAGTACTCTTTCAGATTCTGTAAAACCAACCCTACAATAATATGCTTTTGATTTAACACTAAGTCATACAAAAATCAGACACCAACTGCAGAGTCAGCAGCTATAAAGGAAATATTTTTCACACATAATTATCGCAATCATGTTTGTTTAGAGTTGTAAGGTGTGCACACTCCAAGAGGGCATTCATTATTGCTAATATACCATTCAAGTAAGAAATGGAAAACTCCTTCACTGGATAGCTGACAGATAACCACCTGACCTGGGCTCTCTAGGAATTAAGGCACTTTCATATACCCCATCCCCCAATTCTCCCATTACATGGTTGATGCTCTACACATCCTAAATGTCTTTCCAAACAGGAAAAATAGCTTAAAAAACAGGATATTTACTTTTCTGTAACTAAAATCTAATATTTTCTGAGCCAAGACAGCAGAATGAGCAGTCCAAATCTTGTAGGGACCAAATAAAAAGACAAAGAACCTACTACCACTGACACCAGAATGAGCTGTTTTGCACATAATCTTTGCTATCTGAGAGAAAAAAAATTAAATCCTGAGTTAAACATATTGGCAGCTGACTTATCTGATCCATAAGAGCTTTAAAATTAGATCTTTAACAGAACTAGAGTTTTAAACATGAGAGGAAAAAATAACAAGCACATGTCAGTTGGTAAAACACTGGAATAAGCAGAGATTTTACAACAACAACAGTATTCAAATAAAATATTAAAGAATTGCCACATATTTATGTGTTGGAATCCATAGTTTGTTGTATCATGTCTCTATATTTGATCTATAATGAGCTCAAAGAAAAACCCACAAAAGCTGTTGACACATTTCAATATGATAATTTTCACATTACTTCACAGCATGAATTTCTTTTATCCAATAATTGCTCAGAGAAATATTTTTATTGTTGGTAAACTAATTAATTTAATGCAATCTGATATGTATCACTGTATCATACATTCAGACCAAAAATGACAAAATCCCTGTAGAGTATAACATATAGTATCTGACTTATCTGCAAACTCAGTCATAAATTATGACATCTAACCATATATTCAGTATGAAATCTTTTCTAGGTCTACAGAATTGGGACAGATTTCCACAAGCATGGATGCTCTGGAGATTTTTGTTGTAGAAACAGATGGAATAAACATAATACCAATTATCCATTAATATTAAGAATTAGAATTTAGACTTTAAATACTAAATAACATCATAAAAGTTGAGCTAATTCTCTGATTTTTAGTAGCTTAAAACCTACGTTGATAATATGCTTTTGCTCTGAGCACCACAGTCATAGCTCCTATCACAATGGAATTCTATTGTTAAAGTATCTCCGGCGTTAATACTCTGCATGTTTGGTTCAGAAAAGCACAATCCTAAGTGGAATGCATAAGAGAGGAAAAATATGAGCCGATGCCAGCTCTGCCCGTCACCTGGGACTAACAGGAAACAGAAGAGAGAAACGAACAGGGCTGGTAGGGCAACATAACTCTACTTGTGTCTCTATGCTCTGTAAGGAAGGGAGAAGAAGAATACAAGACAATATTCTCTTTGGAATTAATTCACTGTCTCTTCTCTGAGATAATCTAATTTAGTGCTTGTTGCCTTCCTTTCTGGATCAACATAACCCTCGCTCTCTGTCTCCTTCATCGTCTTCATCCGTCTCCTTTAGTATCCTGGCTTCTACTGCTCTATGACATGCTCTCCTTTATACCACCACTGCATTCCCCTGCTACTATTTTTCATTGTGTTCCTTAGGTTTTCATTAGGACATCTGCTAGAGACTATAGAGACAAAGATAGACACATTGTAAGAACAACAGAAGGAAAAGGAGTTATGAGAGAAGGTCAGAGCAAATATGGACAAGCCTCTGCTCCTCAAAATGCAAGGAAAGGGAGTGACAAGAAAAAGAGACATACTGTTGGAATGCATTTTCCTACTAATAACCCTAAAAAGAGCCCGTCCTTATTAAATGCTGGGGAGACTGTAGATTTCATGGCAACATTGCACGCAAAGTTTCAGTCTGAAATCAATTTTCTAAAAGTTGCTAAATTCTCATTTTATGCAGATAATAGACTGAAACGTTTTGTCTTTAATAAAGTTGGAATTATTGCCAGGCAAGATAGATTTTCCACACCTAACCTGCTCGTACTTTTGGCAGAAATTAAAACATAACTTGTAATAAAAACAGCAATAAATGAGTCAACGAGAAGGTCGCTGTGGTTTTCAGACTGTTGCTCATCCTAAATGTTCCCCCCTAGCCCAAATGAGGATGAATGGGAGAAGAGGGGGTCCGAATCTCTGCCTTTCACAAAAGCCAGAGGGGAGCACAAGGGTAGAAGAGACAAAAATGAGCTCAAAATAGAAGTCGTAACTGGGATTTAGTGAACACAGTTACAGCCTATGCTTTTGCTGTGTAAGGTGGAAATGAGAGAGGAAATATAAGGGGCTTTTTCTCAGCCTCACCAGCTTTGATGCCATTGGCCAGTGTTCTTTGATCCATTTTCTCCAATTCTCAACAGGTTTTTCTCTTTGTTGAAGGCCTGTTGTAAACTAAGGAGGTACTTCGTTTCAGTTTCCTGGTTATCATGCACACTTAAATTTAACTTCTTTTCAATACCTTTTTCATACCAGATTTTATGTGACTCCTGCAAAGTAGTTTGAAATTTTAAACTATTCCATTGTAGCTCTGACTCAATGTTCAGAGTAGTTCTCCTGATTGAAGTCTCCAACTCAACCTGAAACATTTTGCAACCTCTAGCAGGTTTTAATCTAGGAGTTTCTTGAATATAACTCCACGTTTATCAATATTTCCCAAAACTCTGACCAACTTCTCAGCCCTTCCTGACTCCAATTATCATGATCCTCCTAACACCATGTTCTAAAATAGCGATGGTGAGTTCAAGATTATTGTATTTGCAGTTTTAGTCTTTGATTGAAGGCAGAAAAGACTGATTTTACTAAAGTAGAATTTTCCACATGTTCACTGTGTCCCCTAAATGAAGTCAGATGTCATTCGACTTGTAAAGAGGTTTAATTTACAATATGTTTTTTATAAATTTGTATTTATTTACATTTTCATTCTAATTATTAATAAGTAAGGTAATTTTTCTGTTCTTTTAAGAAATTGTCGATTTCGATCAGAATCATGGTCCAAGGAGACACAGCATGAAAATGATAACTGTGGTGGGTGGTGCTGTGATTGTAGGAATAGCAAGCAGCATTTCATTAACTTGACAGTAGGCTTGAGTATAGTTCTCTCACTTGATTTATTAGTCTCAGCCAACTGCATAGGTCTTTATCTACATTAAATTCTGGGACACTTGATGTATTAAATGATTCATGATTATGAGCTTGGACACACCTCAAGGTCAGACTGATAACATCAGGTTGTTATATGAGGACATCAGCTTAAGGGAGACATAATATGCCCTTATTTAAGAGTAGACATACCTCAGGGCATGTTAAAAACAACGGGTTTACAGTACCACATATCAATGTTTCTTTAAAACAATATGTTTTAAGCTGTGAGGTTGAAATTGAAATCAACTGAAATTGGAAAGAAAAACCTTACTAAAGACAACAAACTGGGTCTCAAACATAGCAACATATTTCAGTTCCAATCAGTCTAGTTTCTTAGTTTGCAATTTGGTCATCTACATTCCAAATAAATCCTTCAACCAATACCATGCACCTGTGTTTATAAGTTCAAATAAATTAGAAGAAGTTCTGAATTTTTGTCATTGCAAAAAGAATATGATTGATGATATGAAATTAATCTCTTTAATTTATGTTAAGTGCACAATTTGCTAATCTTAACTGATAATGATTACTAAAACTTCAAAACAGACCCAACTCAAACATGACCTAACATGACCTCACTGTTAAAACTATGTAAATGTGTTATTTAACATCAAAAATTAAGGCCAGTATTTTTGGGGGAATTGTGTATCAGACATTTTAATTTCTCAGATGAGAAAGCTGCCCATTATTCTTGGTGAAAAGTTTCCAGCTTCTGCCAATTATTGGACTGAGTAGGGAAATGGACTGGCTCGCATTTAGTTTATGTATACGTTATGTTGAGAATATCTCCTGGAATAGCTAATGACAAGCCTATCTTCCCTTGTATTTTGAGTATTATCATTCTGAAAAATGCTAGTATGTCCCAATGTTTCTAAGGTGATGAGTACAAGTTTTCTGTTTTTTTTTCTGCTAACTTACAGCATGAATTTTGCATGAAGCTCTTTGGTCCTTGTTACTCACCCATCCCAAAAACATCAGCAATCCACCACCGTGTTTCAAAGTTGGAATTGTCTATTTTTCATTGTAAGTCTTATTTACTCCTCTCCAAAAATAGATTTTCCCTCAACTAAACATTGTTTTAAAAGTATGTTGATGTAGCTTCTCAGTCATCCAGGACATGGTAGTCTTGAGAGTTCAAATGGAGGCAACTGGACTTTTCAGTTCAGAACTGAATCTTGGATGAGAGTGAAAACGTTTGCCATCTTAGTGTTTTAAATGGTTCAAGTACCCTCACAAAACAACTACATAAGACACGTACAGCTGTGTTAAAATGTATATTCTATTTGTATGTAACTTTGATGAAATATCTCTGGTTTTATACAATATTCTTTGTGCCTCCCACATCAATTGGAAACACAGTTCGGTCAGACTGTCATGACTTGGGGTTTTATGGTTATGGGTTTCTCTTATGTTTATATGTTATTCCTTAGTATTTGGCCTAGGTGTCACCATATTGCTTTCTCCCTTTATATTTAGTTCCTTAGCTTATGCTTGCTTTTCGTTCTTTCTGCATTTGAGCTGTTTTCCTTTGATTAGTGCCAATCCTTCCACTCTTGGTTATTGTTTATGTTCGCCTCAGCTTTCCTCATGTTCATTAGTCAGCTTCTCTCAGCCTTACATGCCTTAACTTTACTGTTTTTAAATCACCCAACTCACAAGTAATCAAATTCCATAGTGCTTAAGCTCCTTATTTTCTATCATCCCCTGCTGAATTCTCCCATTGCCTCATGCTTTTCTTTCCATTGTCTTCCTGCCACTTCCCAGTCCAGATTCCCATTGTTCCTGCCTATAAGCTTTGTATTTATTCTTTCTTAAAATCTCTTTGCCGTACCTTCTGACTTACCACAATAGTTTATTAAATTCTGTTCACTATACTTCTTTCTTCACATTCCAGAAGACCATTTTTGAATATATGATTGAACCCGGCACCTCCTATGGTGTTTTCTATTGGAGCAATAGCTTACTGTATCTATAGCTAAGAGAAGGAGGATGGTCAGCTCTGTCCAAGTTTTCTTCACTGACCCAGTGCAGGTAGTGGGAGACAGAAGAACACTGGATAAAATAACACCACTGTTTGGCAATGTCTCACACTCTTTGCATGAAGATTTGGTTGAACTATAGAGCTGCTTTAGTGACAGACTGTGTCAACCTACATGCACAAAGGAGTGTTATCTCAGGTCTTTTATCTCACTAGCTGTAAGAATTTATAACCACCACTGCTCCCAACAAGCTAAATAAGTCTTTATGCTTCTGTGATTTGCAGTTTTCACATTCCAAATAGCAATGCTGCTGTTAATTACACATCCACATCTATTCATTACATGTCAGAAATTAAGCAGAGGATCTCAGATCTATGAGCCCAAGGGTGTTGGTCGAGTGGTGGAGGGGATGGAGAGAACCCAGCAGAAGCTGGCAACTTTGTCACTTAAATAAACCACTCAGAGTATACATGATTTAGTGTGTAAAAAAATCACACATTTAGGAAAAGCACAGCCTGAATGGACTCCCTTAAATAGATTGCAGGTATTGCTTCATTTCTTGAAAATATATTTCAAGATAATGCAATTTTGTTTATCTGTTTTTATTCTTTAAGAAAGGGTGGTGCTTATATTAAAAAAAGAAAATATTTCATGTATTCCATTCTCACCAAAGGCTTTTCTTGGGATTTCACACAAACATTGAGGATTGAAAAACATATATCTGCCAGTAAAACATCAGAGAAGTCAAATCTACATTAGCCCCCATGCTTGCATTCATTTACTCATCGATGTGTTGCAAGTGCAATTTACTGTATTTAGAAATTCATGGTTAGCTATATGGTTAATAATGACAATGAAGAAAATAGTTGATCATGAAAAATGCTTTGTGTATAGAAATGAAACTTTCTTAGAGCAGTCAAACACTGAAAAGGAAGTAGGGTTCCAGGAAAAACCTGAGTCAAACTGAAAGAGCAAACAAGTTTATTGTGAATATATGCTTGCATAATAATAAAAACCGCTGCCTTTTTGGCTGTGTAAAAAACGAAAAGAGTATCAGTTCATAAAATTTGAAAAATCAAATGACTGGCTGCTTATTCCACTTCATACATTTCCTGAAAATGTTATCAAAATCAACCTATAGTGTTTTGAGTTGTTTTGCTAACAGACAGACAAACAGACAAACAAACCCTGGCAAAAACATAACCTCCTTGGCGGAGGCAACAAAAATCAAACGTAGTCCTATGATCATTTACGGTATGAAGTTGGCAAGCGTCCTCTCCACTACAAAGCAAAAGTCAACATGTAGCTGTGTCAAGCCTGCATTTCTTGTGACATGACAGTGCTTTGACATATCAACTGGGATCCAAACAAACATGTTAAAACATTGAGACAGTGGCAGACAATTATCTCCTACATGCTGTGAAGAATAGTTAATGTTTTCTTTGTATAGAGAGTCAGGTGCCTTTAACGACTAACACAAGGACAGCATTCCCAGTAAATCACTTGTCTAACAGCAAGATAAAGCACTAAAAATAATATTGACATAAAATATTGATTTATTTTTCTTTGTCTGGATGTTGCAAATCCAACTGTCCACACTACTACGTTGCTCAGAGTCTGTAAGGGTATGCCTGAATGTTTCTCAGAGACAGAGGAACAGAGAAGCAGCCGTGAACATCAGGTGGTTAGCTGTGAATAAACACTTTCTGTCAACAACACCTCTTCAAAGATATCAAATTATCACTTTCTATAGTTAGCATCAATGTGTTATTGCTGATTAGCTCAGTCAGAGACCTTGTAAGGAATCCAAGCATCCATTATTCAAGTGAAGTGTGATGTACTTCCCTTTTATTGTTAAAATATATTTAAGGCAAGGCAAGGCAATTTTATTTATATAGCACACTTTCAACATGAAGGAAATTCAAGGTGCTTTACATGAGTCAGTGGTAATGAAACCAAATACATGATTAAGTTATTTTGGCTGAGACAATATTGTATGCAGTTGTGATAAATTGCTCAAATCCTGTCTTTTACTGGTTCAGGGGAATGGCAATTATATTGGATAACAAATTAGAAGTTTGGTCAGCAAGCTCTGATTTAATTAGTTCCTTCATTGGGCATTATTGCAGCATTTCTGACTTGGAATTAAGACATACTATATAGTCTGAATCACAGTATACAAGTAGTCTCTGATTTGACATAATTATTGTTGTTAAAACTATTTAGAGTTCAAGTTGGTATCTAGTGACTTTCATTTTTGGTCAAACATATACAATACTTCTTAAAGAATATGGACGTTTTTGTGAATATTATGCACTACTGCATATGGTCCATATTTTACTTCCAAATAGTTTTAAGGTAAATATTAATTTGATATATTTATTGATAACAGTCATTTGTTGAAATTTGATGTTTCAAAAAAATTCCCCAAGTGAGATGGGTTTGGTGACACCTATGACAGCCTGCAATGCTACAAACCACAAATTTACTTCAAACAACAAAAAATTAATAAAAAAAAAGCCAGATTGGCCAGACTAATAGAGCAAGACTGTTTTCATTAATTTCTAAACTTTTGCACTTTTTAAAGCACTGGGTCGCCAGTAGATTTTTCTGGTGTTCTGTACACCCAGGGTTTGCAGAATGTTTTCCTGATGACATCTACTAATATCTTATCTCCTTTGGTTAATGAATGAGGTATTATTCTGTGAAGGGCTGTGTGTAAACTGAAAAGAAGAAATGGCTAGCTCTCAGGGGCGGAAATCCCATTTCAATTTTGGGGGGGACAATAAACAGTAAAATTTCAGCGAGTAATTTTTGGGGGGGACATAAAAAAATGCTCTCTTCTGCTTCTTTGCAACTTGTTTTGCACAGTTTGCCTTCAGCATGTTAAATAATGTTATGAATTGATGCCTTTATGACCACATTCAACGAAACACAGTCAAAGTAGATTTACAAAAATGTAAGCATGAAGAAGTTCCAACATTATTACGGAAACACTTTCAAGGCTAATAACATCAAACTACTTTAAAAATCAAGTCAAGTATCAAAATGACCTAAATCTCTTTAATAAATCATAGACATTTTTGTAGGCTATTAGAGAATAACTCTGTAATATTTAATAACTTTATCTAAGTCCTACTGAATGAAAAGATATGCAAAATCTAAAAATATATTCTTGAAATATTTGTTTCATTTAACATTAAACATATACATACTCTATAGTTTATCTTTTAATTTAATCGATTTCACACTTTTTTCAGTTTTCATAGTGTTTTTGGGTCTGTGTGGCCAATGGGATCTTCGGCTCTATGTTTTACACAGAGAGCTTTGAGCAACGTGCCTCCACCACACATTTGTTGCAACCAGTTCATCCCTAAGTTACACCTGCACTATTGTAAACAACTGCAGAGCCTGGGGAAGACGTGATAAGAGCGGTTAAACGCTGTGGTATTCCATACATCGGACCAGTTAGTTTTGATTCTTACCCATATTCATCTGCTAAAAAGATGAAACGCAGACATTTTCATCGATCTATAAATGCTCCGCAGATTCCAGGGGCAGACCATGAAAGTGTACGTGTCCGGGAAAAGGAACTTTTGGTCACCTTAGTGAATGGAAAAATAATAGTGGAATAATCCTGGAATGACCAGCGAACATGAAGTGACAACTTTTTTTTACTGTGGTGGTGGTCTGTCATAAAGGGATCTCCGACCGGTGATAAAAATCTAAAGATATCGCCCAGTAATTGGTGTCTATGTTCGACATAATCTGACCACATTTGACATACATATTTAAGTTTGTAGAACCAGCATATGATAATTAAATGACTTACTGCTGGAAACCGCTGCCTTTTGATTCCCGCCTCCTGTGAGCCTGCGGGCTGCTGTGAAGCTGTTAGCGGGGGAGAGCCGGCAGCCCCGCCCGTTGGAAACAGCGTGTGTGGACCGACCGTACCAACTCGAGGAATAAGGGGGGTGGACGATAATTTCTCAACAATTAAAAACACATTGTTTTGTATTTGCAGACTAACTTTTTCGTTGTGGTTTTAGAAAACAATAAAGTTTTACTGATAGCATGTATGTGTTTACAATAACTTCTTCTGTGGGGGGGACATCTTTGTGTGAGGGGGGGACGTTTCCCCCCCGTCCCCCCTGGGATCTCCGCCTATGCTAGCTCTAGTAGGAAACATTTATATGATCATAATTTTTGTTTAATAAGTGAAGTCACTTTTATAGAATTTGACAACTCTTAAAAACTTGGTTCACTCCAAATGTGTGCAAGACTTGTAACTTCATAATGCAGGGTTGTTACCAGTTTCTTAGTGGTTGTAGAGTGGTATTTTACTCACTGCAACAGCATAATCTCATTCTGCAAAAATGGGGAAAAAAACATCTTTATCTTAAGTACATTTACATATTTATTCATTAAAAACAAGCAAAAAAACAATCAGTGTCACTCATTTTGGTGTCACTCCTTTTAATATTTTCTAAACCCCATTTAATATAATATTTTTTAAGATTGGATAATTACCCTGGCATTTCAAGAAGTTGTTAAGGCCATGCACCCTAGCTATGCTCCATGGCTGTTTGAAGAAAAACAGGCCCACAGATTGACAGGTCGTCCTCCATACTTAACAGTAAAGTTAAAATGTGTTGTGGAAAATTTCACACTTATTCATAGTTTGTCTCACGCCACTTCTATCCTGAAAGGTTTGTACTCAAAGACTGTCTTAGCCTCATTAGACCTAAGTGCACAGCTCAACTGAAAATCCAATTACAGTTTAGGTAGTTTCACACATTTATGTTTATGGTGGTAGAAAACAGCATACTTTTTCATGGCCTCTTAGACAATAAGTCAGCATGAATATGGCTTCTAATCATTGCAAAGAATAATTTGATGAGTTCAAGAAACCATGCTGTGTTGCAGTTTTCTAATAATGAGTCTAGGAGAGTTTTCTTTTGACCCACTATCTTCCTCATTGTGGTGATTAGCTAGATGAATAGTGCTCCTTTACATTTGTTTTACTTTTTTCAAAGATGCTCTTTGTATTTCTCAGACTATTGATGTGCAGGAAATTAGGAAGATTTAAGCTATTTACCTATAAAGATTAAAAGATGTTTGCCTTACTTGGCAGGCTTGCTTGTCTTTTTTATTTGATATTTTATAGACTTATACATAATCAATGTGATGCAGCAAAAAATTGAAAAATAACACAAACTGTTAGCATTGTATTAAACAAAAGACTGCGTTAATGTGATGTTTTTACACTGAATAAGTTTACTCAAGTTAAACTATGGTTTTTATAAACGTTTCAGTGGGATAACATGCTGCTGCAGAAAATTATGACTTTAAACATTTTATCAGGGTAATCAATAAGTGTGAACTGCTGCTCTTTAATGTTAATAGGTAAAGGAGAATAATATTTGGAAATTACAAGTTAAGTGAAATTGAGTGAAATATATATATATATACATTGGGGCAAAAAAGTATTTAGTCAGCCACCGATTGTGCAAGTTCTCCCACTTAAAATGATGACAGGTCAGTAATTTTTATCATAGGTACACCTCAACTGTGAGAGACAGAATCTGAAAAACAAAAACCAGGAAGTCACATGGTATGATTTTTAAAGAGTTTATTTGTAGTTATGGTGGAAAATAAGTATTTGGTCAATAACAAAAATTCAACTCAATACTTTGTAATATAACCTTTGTTGGCAATAACAGAGGTCAAACGATTACTATAGGTCTTTACCAGGTTTGCACACACAGTAGCTGGTATTTTGGCCCATTCCTCCATGCAAATCTTCTCGAGAGCAGTGATGTTTTGGGACTGTCGCCGAGCAACACGGACTTTCAACTTCCTCCACAGATTTTCTATGGGGTTGAGGTCTGGAGACTGGCTAGGCAACTCCAGGACTTTCAAATGCTTCTTACGGAGCCACTCCTTCATTGCCCGGGCGGTGTGTTTGGGATCATTGTCATGTTGGAAGACCCAGCCACGTTTCATCTTCAAAGCTCTCACTGATGGAAGGAGGTTTTGGCTCAAAATCTCACGATACATGGCCCCATTCACTCTTTCCTTAACACTGATCAGTCGTCCTTTCCCCTTAGCAGAAAAACAGCTAAAGTACATCTCTGACATGTTAGAGACATATGAACCATCTCGGGCCCTGAGAACTTCAGGGAGGGTCTCCTGGTGGTTCCCAGAGTCAACAATAAACACGGTGAGGCTGCATTTCAGTTTCAGGCAGCTAAAATATGGAAGAGTCTTCATCAGGATGTGAGACAAGCCTCCACTATAACAATGTTTAAATCCAGGCTGAAAACAGTTCTTTTTACCCGTACATATGACAATTGAGATTATTTTATCTGCACCCTTGCTTTTTATTGTAATTCATTATTTTTTCAGTTGATTTTTTTTTTTTTCTGTTTATCTTTTTTCTTAATTTATGCAACTGTGAAGCACTTTGAATTGCCTTGTGTATGAATTGTGCTCTACAAATAAACTTGCCTTGCCTAGATATGTCAAATGCATGCAGTTGCTGCAGATTTGCATTCTGCACATCCTTGATGGCAATTTCCTGTTCTATACATTTGCTAAATGTGCTTTATTGAAACAAGATCCGGTGATTGTGGAAGCCATTGTAGAACAGTGAACTGATTTTTTTGATAAAAATAGATTAAGATGATCTGAGCATTGTTTTATGTTGTAATATCCTGCTGGAAGTTGCCAACAGAAGATGAACTTGTGGCCCAAACTGGTCAAGAAAAAAATCTTCCGCACCACTATTCCAGCACCAGCCTGAATTATTTGCACAAGGATCTATATTTTCTTCAATATGATATTATTACCATATATTGCAGGTGAATTCTAAACTCAACAGAGGAGAGGCAGTTTTTCCCCCAATCTTTTACTGTTCAATTTGATGATCCTGTCTCAGTTTTTTGTTCTTACCTTATAGGAGTATAACTCTGTGTAATCTTCTGTTACTGTAGACCAGCAGAGTCAAACTAATTTCCATTTTGGGCCACATCAAGCTGACGAAGACCCTTAAAGGTCCAGTGTTTAACAAATTCGGCTTTTTAAAAATAAAAATCAAGTACTGCTTTCATAAATACGTTTTTTACCGAGGTATAATCACAATCACATTATCATGAAACATTCTCGTGTCTTAAAATGCGTTGTTTATAGATACAGAGGGTGCACCGACCCCCATCTGAGGCTGCCATATTGCATGGCCATCGTTGAATACATTAAGCGAGGGGTTACACTTGTTTGCTTTACGCGTTTTAGCCAGTGACGTCGAGGGGAGGGGGATAGGTGAAGAGAAGCAACGAGCATAGGGGACCGTGGATCATAGTTTTCTATTTCAATGGAGGACCCTCCGTACTCTTTGAGCCGTGACAGGGAGGAACCCAGAGCAGAGAAAATAAAAAGAAATATCCGGGAGAAAACAACAATCTACATCGGTGGAGCGTTTATCAGATGGAGACTATTCATGGGGGACACTAACTTGAAGACGGACCCGGAGGTTGCAGGCTTTCTGCTGGACATGTAAGTTAATTACATGAAAATATGAAGTTTATGTTAGCATTTTGTTTGACACAGGACAGGTTAGTCCAGCAAATACTTTATCTTCCGTTTAACTCGGACAATTTACTCTGCAGCTTCCGTAGTAGTAATGACGTGTTATAGCGGCAAGAAGCCAGAGAACACTGCTCAGTTGCTTGCATTCACTTAGTGCAGCACTAGTTGGAGGTAATTCTCACACATGGGGGCATTAAAGGGCCGGTTGTGGCAGAAAGTATTGATAAAACTTTAACAAACCGTTAAAATCACCCTCCGCATTCCAAAAAGTATGTCTTAAAATTAAATAATCCTGAACAACTTTACATAATGATGTGATTAAAGACTGTTTAAATAAACATTGATTTTATTTTACTAATAAAATTGTATTGATGTGCATAAAAAAATAACTTAAATGTTCTATCTATAGGGTTCTATATAGTTTAGAAGGCCACATAAATGACCTTCGAGGGCCGGATTTGGCCCCCGGGCCTTGAGTTTTTACAGGTGTACTGTAGACCATCTGTTTCGAGGTTCCTTATGTTCTGTGTACAAATATGGCATTTAATTCCACCAGTCTTGCTTGTAACAGGTGCTTATTTGAGCTGGTATTTTTCTTTCCTCTCATTTGCCCGTGATCTTTGACATTACAAGTCATTTTCTTCCACCCAACTGCAATGCGCTGGATATTTTTCCCTTTTTTGGGCTACTTTTAATAAAACAGACAGGTGGTTGTTTGTGAACATCCCAATGGATTATCAGTTTCTGAAGATCAGTCACTTAAGCACCAACAACCATTTCATGTTCAAAGTAACTTAAACCCCATTCTTTCCCTTTTGTGATGTTCAGTTCGAAATGCAGCAAATCGCCTTCATCTCATTTTAAATGCCATCAGTGCCATGTAGTTGACTCATATAGGAAACCGAACCGGTAAACCTATAAAACCAGTAAATGAGTATTTATTAATGAATGGTAGGGGGAAAAAAAGATGACATTTTAACTGAAAATTTATTTTTTTAAAGTGGACATTTGTATGCTGTTACGGGGTTGAACAAGACTGAGGAACATGATTAAATTGTGCTATTTTATACATAGTTAATTTATTTTTTCATATTTTTTTAATTTAGGCTAAGTAGACAGACAAATAATTAATAATATCAGAAAATAAGTCTGGTTACAGTGTATTCACATTTATATTTAAATCATTTAAATAGCAAATTTGGTAAAAGGGGACATACGTATGTGGCTGACCTCTACTTAGAAACCTATAAAACAAAAAAAAAAAACTTTGTACGTCATAATACAAAGGAACAGGGATCTCTCTATTTCTTGTTTTCAAATGTATTTTTTAATTTGCCTCATTAAAAATTTTGGTGGTAAAGCTGTGGGACACAAAGGGCATCGACCAAGAGAAAAACATTTATTACCGATTATTCATTTATTTTTGTTATAATACAGTAGGCATTATTTTGATTCTAGCTTGAACCTTCATCAGGCTTTATTTTGTAGATGCAGACCGGAAGTAACGATTCTCCCGACTCCTGAGGGCTTGACAACAGATGTCCGGGAGCACAGAGCTCACACGTCGCTCTCTTCACTACATCACACCACTGCGGTAGGATCGGGGTGGCACCGGCAGACGAGCAGACGATAGGTACTCCAAACAGTTCACTTGCACCTGCTCCGCGCAATCCCAGAGGCGACTTTACCACTTAGGAGGTACTTTCACTTGAAAGGCCACTCTACAGCATCTCCCAGGTTTGTTCCTGCAGCCTGGCGAGAGGGGAGGAAGAAGAAGTTTTGATCGTGTGATTTTTGTGTGTTTTTAACCACATCCCTGTAACCTTGGAAGACTCACCTGATCGGTGAGCGAGGATGGGACCGCTACTCCCTTTCATCGTGTTGTGTTTGAGCGCCGCTGTCCCACATCATGTGAAAGGTGAGTGCAGGAGTTATTTTACGTTAGTATAGGAGTAACAGACGGATCGCGATCTGTCCACAAAATGTATTTAAAGTGCTGACATTTTTAATTGAACTGAAACATCTGCTCAAAACCATTATGTGGGTCTGTATTGTTTGCAGCAGCCTGTCTGGACGCTGTGTTAATATGTATACACGTTCACGAATGATTAGTTAATTGGGTTACATTTGTTTTCAGGACACTTTTAATTCAGTCAGAAGGATGGAATGATTTCTTTATCCATGCGTACATTTTCCTAGATGGATGCTTGGCGCGTTAGGCGCGCAGAGTAGATGTAAAAATGGTATTTCTGCGCTCCCTTCTTGAAATGTGCATCAGCTGCTTTTCTCGCTCTCCGCTGGATAAAATATGCTGAGCGTTCAGGTTTAACTGCCTCTACTAGACGATTACCCTCTTTTTGTTTAACAAGCTGGAGTAAGAGAAATCAGACACATTCCGTGAGTGGAACATATAGACCACGAACATGAGAATAAATTGCGCCTTTTTTTATGGCTTCAGTGTTATTGACCAGGATGACATCACCAAAAGGTCAGTTAGGCACTTTAAATTTAACCTGGACTTTTAGCATTAATAACCAGACTGTATTTCAATCAGAGGAAATCGCTGAGTGCTTATAGATTGACCTATACACTTTAATCTGCATTACAAATTTCTAGTGCCTCTTCTTTTCCTTCCAGATCTCAGCTTTTGGCTATCTGGTTGTTAGGAATGTTTAGGCTTTTGCCTGCTTTAATGATGCTCATGATCAGCACAAAAAACAGTATACCTATGGGATAGACTGTGATGAAAACAGTCTACAGTTGCCCTATTGGAAGTGGGTCATGCCATCCTCCTTGTCTCTATCCATTTAACAACAGACTTGCCTCAGGAGTCACACATGTCAGGCAGACCTCGGTCTTTAAACAAGCAGTCTGCCTGGAGCAGACTTTCTAAGGCTCCCTGAGCCATGGTGTCAACTCAGTGTCAACCGCTGCAAGACATAATACTCCCTGGTAGACTGGCATAATGAATCTGGAGGATAAAAACAGAGCTCTGGTGCTTTGGCTCGACATGTTTCAAGGCTCGCAGAGTTAAAAATACACCTCGGTGGTGGCCTACCTTAATTAATCTCTGTAAAATGCTTTCATATAATGAAGTGATTTTTATCTATTTAGGCATGAGCTGGTATGAGATTCACATAGTATTATAACCTTGAGTAAAAATACAGGGGTTTCATGGTGTTTAGACAAAAATGTATAGCATTGTTGTTTCCTAAGATACAAAACCAACAGTAATTCACACAGCTAAAATATTGTAACATATCACTGCTGTTAGACAAAAAATATTTTATTGAAGAAAAAAAACCTGGAAATAAATATCTCACTTCTAAATATCAAAAAATCTCACAATGATTCATTAAGTTATATGCTCTGATTTATACTTTTCAGTGGAAATGTTGCAACAAAACCACAGACAACTTAGGAAGGGTGAATATTAAAGTCAGAGGCTATTTGTTAGAGTACTATCACGTTAATATATATTATTTTGTGACACAAATAACAAACATTCACTTCTCTAAAGTGTTTTTCAAATGCTTATTGCATATATATATATATATATATATACGTGTGTGTGTGTGTGTGTTTCAGAAAACTGATACTAGTGTGTTTATAAATTAGGGTATCTTCTCCGGTCACAAATTTCTAGTCTGCTGTTTAATAGACATACAGCTCTTTGTTTGCCTTCTGTAGTTTCAAATTGATGCAAGGCAAGTTTAATCGTATCATTTATGCACAAGATAAGTCAAAGAGCTTTACAAGGAAAGTTAAAGGAAAGAGATGAATTAAACAGAATCAAGAACAATAAATGCAATGTTTGGAAATTTTAACATCTAACCATCACATAAAAAGACAAATGTTAAAATACAAATTGAAAACTGAATATATAGCTCAGGTATATTACAACTGAAGTGACAAAGTAATGGGAAAGCAGTAAACAGTAATTTTTTATGTCCTGCTTTAACGAGGTAAAGGTTTTCAGACAACTCAGTTTTTAAGGGAGCTGGTAATAGAGCTAGGAGAATAAAAACTAAACGGTGCCTTCTGTTGTTTTGTTTTGATCTAGATAACACTGAGTAAATAAAAGTCCTGAAAGCTGAGGCATCTACATACCTGACATGCAATGCTGGATTGTATTCAGTCCTAAAACCTGTGGCGTATAGTCCAATAATTGGCTTAGTAAGGAATGAGTTGCACTTCTTTTGTTTCCGTACCATGACTTTATGTGTTTTCTGGAACCACACACATTTCCAAATGACCAAATCTTCCTTTCTTGAAAGTGAAATCGTAGAGGTTGTCCTATTTTCCGGCTGGTCAGTAGTGCACAGCAACAAGTGCAGGAGGGGCACTGCTGTTTCAAAAGCATCCATGAGTGTCCGTCAGGCTTGAAGAAGAAACTCAAATGACTATTGCATCAGTAAAATGGCTTTAAAAGTTGTAATGTTAAAGCAATAATCATCTTAAATCATCTTTAAATGGATGAATGTACCAAGAATGTGCATGATGCAAGTTGCAGGTATTCAAACATTAGAAATCATATGTATACAGAAAACATGTTGCACCTATCCGCAGTCATCACTCAATGATAGCTGTTGCCTTCAGAGATAGCCCAAAAAACAAACGCTATTGGTGATGTCACACTGTGCCACTGAAATAAATTGATGTGCCAGAAACATTGCCCCCCCCAGGTAAAAACAGACTG
Source organism: Apricaphanius iberus (assembly GCA_028564705.1). Taxonomy (NCBI): domain Eukaryota; kingdom Metazoa; phylum Chordata; class Actinopteri; order Cyprinodontiformes; family Aphaniidae; genus Apricaphanius; species Apricaphanius iberus. The sequence goes on from JAPXFQ010002830.1 coordinate 101,066, forward strand.
CATTGTTCCAAGTCTGTGCGCAATACATCACATCGTATGGTTGCTGGTGCTGAATCTCACACATTGTTTGGTATTCTGCTTGTCAAGCCTGGACAAAGCACAGGGTTGCACTCAGTGTGGGGAAATGTAAGACGCTCTCCTCTGTATGATTTGGTTGATTCTGATTGATTTGGGTCGTATTGTAATAATAGCACAATTGAAGGCTTTTAGGCAAATGGTAAGCCATCTTGATTAGCACTGTAACTGTCCACATTCAGCCAATTATGATTAATGTTAATTTTGCCGCTCTGTTTGGTCAATGAATTCATTATGTTGAAGGTTTTCTGTTTCAGTCAATTGTAGAAATGTCATTGCTAGAATAATTGATTACCTCTTAAGTTTAATTCTCTGCAAACATAAAATTGTAATGAATCTATTATTATTAGGGATGTTCGATATTGGCTTTTCTACCGATATCCGATATACCGATATAGCCTAACTCATAATTTCTGAAACCGATATAAACCGATACCGATATGTTAGGACCCTCCCTCATAAAAAACACAAACTACTTAACCCTTTTAGGTAACCACAATCAAATATCTTGTATCATGTATACTTGAGTTTTAAAAATTTAGAAAATGTAATAAATACTAGAATTTTAGTTAGGCAATTGAAAAAGGTGAAATTTTTAATTTGTCTTCAAAAGTAGCTGGAACATTTTCTCAAAAACGAAACCTCAAATCTGTCATATTTTTACATTCTGCAAGAGAACAGAAGTAGCTGAAGAGTTTGATATATAATATGTGTATGGTGTGAAAAACTCATCTTATTAAAAAAATAAAAACAGATACTGATAATTTCCGATATTACATTTTAATGCCAATATCGGCCGATAATGACTTTAGGCCAATTATATTGAACATCCATTATTTTTATTATTATTATTATTATTATTATTATTATTATTTTTATTATCTATTTCTATACCATACATCAGACGCATAGCAGTGCATCATGACACTAGATCCACATCATTTGGGGACTATTAACAGACATTTTGTGTTTATGCACTGTTAAAGTGATGCACTGCTACTACTTTTAATGTGAGGTATAGTAATAATAATAATAATAATAATAATTTTACATACAACATGTCTGAATGTACCAAGACAGACACTGGACTTAAGCCAAAGCTGGTTTTATCAGACTGTCGACTCTTTTTGGTTTGACATGCCCTGGTTGGCTACTAGCAGATACTGTCAGTTTTGATTGTTAGAAAGAAATAGAAAGAAATAGGGCAGAATCCATCCATCCATCCATCCATCCGTCCATCCATCCATCGCCTACATTTTACAGCTCATCCCAGGGGATCACAAGGCCGAACGGGATATATAGTCCCTACCATGAGTTTTTAGTTTGCCTGTCTTCTCTCCAAAAAGGGCCAACCAATAGGTATCCTAATCAGATGCCTGTGTAACGTCAGTTGATTTCTTTTAATGCTGAGGAGCAGCGGCTATACTTTGTAAAGTAGAGCCTCACTTTGTGTGCCTTGAGTGCTGGATCTTGTTTTTTACATTGTGACAGAACAAAGCATTGCCTCTTACTTAAGACAAGGCCTTTATTTATCTAAACATCTCCAGTTCTATCCTAACATCACTTGTAAACCTGGCATCAATATATTTAAACTTCTTGAGGCAGAAACTGAATCTCAACTGCACCGCTATCCAAACAAGAACCATAGCCTCACACGAAAGAAGATCAATTAAGATTAATCGTAATTATTTTTACAAAATATTTACGTTTTTTTTTCTGAGTGATTCACATCTTACACTTTACTGAACAGTTATGTACGACTATGTTGATAACTTAATGACTTATTGTTGAATATGTATATGATAGCAGTTTATCTAAAACTTCCTTTATTGGCCTTTGAAAGTTATGATTGAAGCTTGGTGAGTATTGATAAAAATGTCTCCCAAACTGTGTCCAATGTGTCCTTCATTCTCATTTTAAGTGCAACAATCTTTAATCAGGGAATAAAGGTCAATAGTCTGTCAGATCACCAGCCATGATAACCACAGGAGTCAAAGTGACTCAGTAGACGCCAACCTGTGCATTAGGAAAATCCTGCTTATAGGAAACTGTGAGGTACTGACACTGCCTTAAATTTTTTTGGGATATATTTGTAGAAATTAATTGATATATTCATGGTCCATGCACATGTTCCTTAAGCCCCTTAATATTTGACGAAGAGGTTGTTTGTCTCTCACGGTGACAAGTTAATGGATAAAGTGCTACTTATGTCTTGATGCAGTCCGACCTCTGCTGTCCTGCCTACATTTCATGCTTGACTTAATAAGAGGGCACTAGGGGGACGGTTATAGGGGACTCAAGGACACTCACAAAGGAGGAGCTTTAATAAAGCTATGAGATGAAGGTGGCAGTGCTAGTTTTAATATATTCTTTAAGCCAACACAGGTTCAGGTTAGCTTTTGGAATTAAACTGAATGGGTGTGTGAATATTACTTTTCTTTTATCGTTTTATGTTATTTAACCCCTTGTAATTGAGTAAGCACGTCACTGGTCCACAATCTCTTTTAAAATACTATGCTGGGCTTGGGGCTAATTTCTCGCTTTTCAAGGTAACTTGCAGCTTATCAGTTCCACGTTTGTACATCAGAGAAGGAAAAAGCAGAAATGTTTAAACTCCTCACATGGAAAAAAAGGCTTATCAGCAGTAAAAATAGCTTCTTTTCATTCTCGCTCTTCTTGTTTTTTTTCTCTTTGAAATCATTATCTGCTCCTATTCACGCAAGTCTGGAAACATTGATTGTAAATCCGCTCAGACATGTTAAAAGTATCATTTACTCAAAGCTGCAGGCAGCATTATAATGTTGAGTTTAAGCTGCGATTTCATTTCTTTCCTCAGCATTATGTTAAAGCTGGTGTCAAAATTCAAACTGTGGCTGTGCCAGGAAAAAGAGGACTCCTGAAAATAGTAAAAAAGATTATATGAGTGCTCTTTTTGTAGTATCAGTTCATGTTGAGTGTACATTAGTTGTTCCGCTAAGAACATAGAGCGGCCTATCATCTCCTAGCTCAAGCTTTCATAAGACCACACACTGGTTTTAAGTAATCCCACTGGGTCGTGATAAATGATTCAACTGTTAGAAAGCTCACAGTGTGTGTTTAGCAAAAAGAAAAAAACGGGAAAAAAAACAGATAAGTTTTATATAACCCTGTCTGAAATAAATGCTCTATGTAAATATTCATGTGTGGCTTCGCTTACTCAAAGAAAATATCACAGTTAGAAGTAGCAACAATCTACAGTTGTTACGTTTACCTTAATGATCAGCAGTCATCCTCGTTGAACTATATATACCTAAAGCTACCTGACAAAAGCATTTGTACAAACATTATCCAAATGAGAAGATGTATATGTATGCTTCCTTTGCCACTTTACTGTTTATCTTTATATATATATATATTTTTTTTTTAAAGGTGATAACAATTGTTGTTTGCAGGAATGGGTGGGTTACCAGTATCAAGATTTACCACTGTATTAAAATGTTAGTAAATATTCTGTCATACTATTTCTATTCCAGTCCTTTCAATGAAGGAACACATTTCCTCAAGCTCTTTGGAGCTGAGAAAATTAGTACCCTCCTTCTCGCTGACCAGTTGCTGTGCACTACCAATCAGGTGGCTTGGGGAAGACAAAATAATAAATTCACCTGATAAAAAATCTTCCCAAGGGAAGTTAGGATATTTTCAAAAGTACAACAAAACTACAATTTGCTACCCATGAGCAATTAATTAGGGATACCACTTTTTTCAAACTGATACAATACCGATATTTGGATCAGAGTACTTGCCGATACCGAGTACCAATGCCGATACTTCTACCACAAACAAAAAAATTGCAATGAATTGGAAGGCAGTTTTTATTTTCTTCTCTGCTTGTTACAACAAATGATGGTAAATTAGATAAAAAAATAAAATAATAAAAATGACCACAAAACTACAATTTCAAAATAACAATTTACAGTTTCTGTGAAGTTATTGCAGTTTTCACATTTTAAGTATTTGTTCATGGTATCGTTTACAAGTACAAGTATAAATACAAGTACATTAGACAGTATTTGGTATCGGTGCATCCTTACAATTGATGCAAAATCGAGCACACACTCCTATGGCCTTTCTTTGGTGAAGAATTGTTTACTAGCTGGCATTATATAGTCAACTGAATTTTATTGTGTTTTATTGTAATTATGTTCAAGTCAGATCCTATCCTAATTAATCCGAATGAGTTTGAGTCAGCCTTACTTACTTGAATGTATTGCCATGAATATAATTGATGTATTCATTGTTACTTAATTTTTTTTTAAGTAACTCTAAATGACATCGATTGCGAGTTGGAGATATTAAAATACTTTAAATTGAATAAGAACATTTTTACTTAATTAAGGAGAAGAATGGTGAACTTGTATTATTGACTCAGAGAGAACTTAAAAACTACTTAATGAAAAGTGCATATGTGAGAATATTGAAAGGATCAAAATCTTTGACACAATATATTTACTGTAATATATTCAATATGAAATCAGTGAGTGAACAAATTCATATTTTTCAGATTTAAAAAAAAATAATTATCATCAGTGTTAATACATGCCACCATAAAAACATATTTTTGACAAGATTCTTAAATTGAAACATATCAGTATATTAGAGTCAGCAACAGTCCTAAAACAGTTTTACCTATTATGTCTAAAATACATCAATTACACTGAAAGGCATTGTTTTAGCTGCCAGCAGGGATGAAGACTGATTGGAAACATGGGGAGAATGACTGGATCTGACAGGAGGAATGAAAAGCAGAGACAGAGAGCTCCTCTTCTAAACTGTTGCGGGATCCGGCTGACAAAAAGAAAGGTCACAGCACGTCTGTAGTACAGATGTGGTTTGCATTCTAGAACAAGGATGAAGTGTTTCTTCAAACTCTGCAAGTACTTAGGCTATTTTGCTCCATAGATTTGTTCCTGTCAGCATCACTGAATATTTTTGTAGTCATTTTAGAGTATTCACATTACCTTCAGATTTTCACAGGAATATGTACAATGCTGGCACCCACTTCTTGAATTCCCTAAATTCTTAAAACAGCTAAAGTAATAACCCCTTAGCATCATCATGATTGCCCCACAGAGAAATAGAAATTCATGGAATTATAATTATAAGTTCCAAAATCTTAGCCTGGAAAAATCCAGACCGTGATCTATTAAGATTAAGAGTCTGACAATGTGTAATGAAAAGGGCATAACTCGAGGTGAGGACCCAAGGGGAGGAACCATTTAAAACTCTCACTGCACACAATTGGATAACGCCACGACCAATCACAACAATATACAGTGTGATGTATCCAGAGCTAACGTTGGAGCTAACTGGTTGATTAAACTTTTGCCGTATCCAGTCGGCAAAAGAGCAAAAACGTCCTTCTTGCAAAAGAACAATTCAAGCGCGGTTTTCTCTTCATCTTTTAGATGAAGAGCCAAGTCTAACTCGTTCATTGTAGCGACCAAAGCCATTTCGGACTACTGGATGTAGCCATCTTTCAGTGTTTACTGAATGATTCTGGACGTCGCAGTGCTGTCGTCGTCAGCTTTGCTCGCCTGTGGCCCGACTATATCAGATACATCGATTTGATTGCTTCACCTAGGTGCTCACGTAATGCAGTAACAGTATCATTGCAGAGACAATTCAAATTGTGCTCTCGCAAGACCTCTGGATTTCCAGGGTACCAAAATCTCTGATCACCTAAACATTTTAATATATAAATGAAACAGTGCTTTTTGTACAGGCATTTTCTAGTCCTTTTGTCATCCAAGGTCTTTGTCTCATTTAGACACACGCACACACACACACACACACACACACACACACAACACAACACACACGCGCGCAAAGATAGGAATTATATTTTGCTGGTGATGAGGATTGGTCATGTTTTGTGACCAATTTGCGTGTTGATGAATAGAGTTTGGTGGTAGAAATAAGCTATTATGTCATGCAGCACTAGGATGGATCTTAGCTGTTTTCTTATGTTGACTGCTTTTGTTCATATTTTAAATTGGCTGTGGGCGTGGCTGTTCAGTGGTCTAGGCCTGAATGATTTAAGTGATGTCACGCCAGTATCTGCCTCTCTTTATCAGTGTTTGCCAAAAGCGTAAGAGTCCACTTTTCCATAACAGATAAATAAAGTGCGGAACCACAACCACTTTTAAATCTGTGAAGATGTGGGTAGCTTCAGATGGTTTTTAAGTTTTATTGGGTGACTACTGCTTTAGGAAAGTGGGGTTAAAGCTGCAAAGTAACCTTTTTGCAGTTTACACCCCACCCATAAATGGTTAGATGATGATGCAACTTTCATGTTTAAATAGGAAGCTGACTAAACTCACACATTTTAGTCATGTTATGCTGTGTAAAGAGATAAAGAATTTTAGTGCTTGAGGGGTTTTGTTATCCTGCCCATCTCTGAAATTGTCATTCCTTGCAGAACCGTGAGGTTTTTAAAAGCTCTCAAGTATGTAGAGATGTTTTTTTTCCTTTCAAGCATTTAATAGCTGAAGCTTGTAGCATTCTGCTCATATTTATTACAAATATGCTGCACAACAAAGCTTAGTCAGATTGATTCGAAATTAGAGTCAGAGCAGTTGGTTCATCATGTTAAAGTTTTCCCAGTTGGGTTTTGCAACATCAGAACATTTTTAGAAAACCATGTCATGTAGACATTAATCTCAGTGTTTGATATAAGATCAAATGGTTACTCATATGGGTTAGGGTAATACTTACAAAAGGAGCTAAAGAGATACAGGCCTCCAGATCAGTTTTGTAAATCCTACTAGCAAATGGCTTACAGTAAATGCTCTTAACAATTTTTTAACACAGGAAGTCTCCTCTCAAAAAAAAGTTTGGACAAAGACACCATAAGCCTTTTACTATGTTATGACACACATATACAGAATGTTGCTAGTATTCACTCCCCTTACAGAGATATGTTAAATCCATTGTTTGAAAATGGAAAGCCAATGTCACAACCACAAACTTACAAAGACAGTGCCCTCTCCCAAAACTGACAGTTCTGGTAATTCAGTTTAAGTTCAGTTTAGTGTATTCTTGTTTCACAAATTCAGAATTAATATCACCTCAATGCCCGACAAACCAAACAGGTCCAAATCTAGGAGCAGATTAATAAAAAAAAAAAAAACAGAGCAGGAGGGCAATGATAACTTTAGAGAAGGAGAACAATTCCATAGATCTGTTTGGAGGACATCTGTTTGTGCTCTCCACATATCTTGTCTTAGGGGAAAAGTTGCAAAGAAGGTGCTCTGGTATAATGAGACCACAATTAAAGGTGAAGACCTACATGCAAAATTCTATGTAGCATAAAAATAGCAAAGCACATTGTTTGAACACACAATATTGGAGGAAAAGCAGTTAAGGGTATTACAACTGGAATGTGGGTTCACCTTCCAGAAGGACAACACCCTGAACAGCTGGACCTACAATGGGATGATTTAAATTAAAGCTCATCCATATGGTAGAACAGACAAAATAAAGTCCAGACCTTAATCTGTTTAAGTACCTATCTCAAGCATCAAAGAGTGTAAATACCTTTGCTTTACCTTTACTTTAGTGGTTATAGCTTATCTTTGAGCTAATAGAACTAGATACAGGCTCTGTGTTTGTGACTTTGTGTTTGTGCACTGATGCGTGGGTTTCTGTTTGCAAAGTTTGAAACTGTAACCCAGAAATGTCACTGCACAAAGTTGAGGCAGCAATTCAGGCTGTTTCTGCATATTGCTGATGTGAATCTATACTTCTGTCATTTTCAAAAGTAAAAAGAAAAAACATACTTTTTTATTTATCACGACAGTCAGCTGGGTTTTCCTGATATTTCTTTTAAATAATCACCATTTTGAAGTGAAAGCTCAAGTGGATGCTGGTGCTTTATCTTAAATATAGACAAACTTCTCTGATGTGTTTTAGGGAGGAGGATTTAGGTAATGGCATACCCACTGAGAGGTGAAGTTCAGTGTTTTGTGAAATATCTTCAACCCAGGTGTTTTAAATTACCCCTGGGATGCATGGTGCCATAGAGAAAAATAGAGGGAGATAGGTTAAAGGCTGGTAAAAGGATCAGGATAAAAATTCCCCTAATGTGCAGTTCAGTGGACAGAAAACACTGATCATCAAAGCAGGGTCCATTAGAAAACTGAATATTTTCTCAGCTCTGCAAATACATCCCATCAACATTTAAAAGGTTTGGAAATATTTGGTGCAAGTTGCAGGAAGTTCTAATATTAGTAGAGTGTTGGTATCAACCTAAGAGTGGTGTTATTTTTTTAACCTCTCTTTCTGTCTGTCTCTAAAATACTTTACTCCAGTGATGAGATTACTTTAATAACTCTTAAGCAGTCAGATAGGCGTTTTGTCCCCGGCAATATTCATGATTGACAGTTTTGTTCCCACCACTTTTAAAAACTTGATGCGGACTTTCCTACCAGGGAACATCTAACATTCACTTGGGCTCCAAGCACAATCTCTGTGTAATCATTATTCAGTCTTACTGATATTCCAGTCAGGAAAGAAACATGGTTGTATAAGAATACAGTTATGTGCACGCTCCCGTTAGGGGGCAAGGTCCGCACCCACTGTGCAATCTGTGGCCAATTTTTAATAAATGTTCTGGTTGTGCAACAATTTTTGCTTTTGGTTCATCTTTAAAATCAAATAAAAATGCATATTTTTTCCCCAATAAATTATCCTTGCATATTTAATTTAACACTTTTTTGTCTCTCAATACAAATCAGTTGAAGTAAATGTAAAGCCTATGGTTAACTGCAACAGAGTCCTGCATGGGTTCCGTTTTACCAATCCACACCTTTAAGATGATTTTTGTTTATTTGTTTTGATTATTGTGCTGCTTTCAAACAAATAACTAACTTAACTTACTTCACTTGTGTTTAAATACAAATTCCTACAGTTGCTTCCTTAGATCCTCTTTCTTGAGTAAAACAAATGCAATGCTATGTCCACAAATAATACAGCACTATGTTCACAAATACCACAAGCCCAGACATGTTTCGCTATGTTATGGAGTTCGGTTAGTTAGAGTAATGTTTAGTATCTACTAGCAGAGTTGCAAACTGTTAGCCTCCACTAGCTGCACTGCTAATGATAAGCTTTTACTAGCAGAGAGGGGCTCAGCTTTCTCCTGGCTGCAAAATCAGTACAGCCTCCCCATGGGCAGTTGCAAGCTAACCTTGATTTTGTACTGGACGTGTAAGCAGCATGTGACAGGAGCAGCACGTTTCACGCACATATTCAGCTGCTTGGCCCTTTCCATCAGGGGCACATGAGGCACGTAGGTAAGCAGCTGTCTCCTAGAGATCACGTTATTTGAATGGGGTACCGGTACAAAAAAACAACTACACATTAATAAGTTGTATAAACTCCCCGTCTTGGCCTAAAATCAAATCAAATCAAACTTGATTTATATAGCACTTTTCATGCAAAAAGAGCAACTCAAAGTGCTTAATAGAATAAAATGACCCAATATAACCAATATTCCATTCCTTCCAACACATAAAAACAATTATGATAACTCAGCCTACAACCCATTTCCCAGGCACACACACACACACGGATAAACACAGACACACACTCGTACATATAACAGATTAAACAAAATGAGTAAACACTAGGCTTTCATCAGATGGGTCAGGTGACTAACGACACGCCAGCAGGTGAGCAATCTGCCTCGACGGAAGCAGATCCGTGGCAGCAGCCGAGGCAATTACCAGGGCGCCCACGAAGGGAGGACGGGTCTAGGTGCTGTGGTTCACCCTAAAACCAGACTGAAATTTCTCCAGGACATTATGAATGTTGATAAAATCATCAAGTTAAATTAAAACAAGCTTTTCTAGTATTCTGCTTAAAAATGGCAAGTTGGATACCGGTCGGACATTGTTTAAATCATTAAAATCTAAATTGCTCTACTTCAACAGGGCCTCACCATTGCCCGTTTAAAAGCGGCAGGAAAGACTCCCGTCTGAAGCGAGCAATTCATCATGGTTAAAATCTCCTTTCCTTTCATAATTATAAAATTGTTTAAAAACCTTGTGGGAATAGGATCCAGAACACATGTGGTGGGCCTCACTGAGGAGAAAACTTTATCAAGACTCTCAGCTTCAATCAAGACAAAACTGTCTAGTGTGTCCTCAGGTACGCACACACTCTCAGATTTATCAAAATTCATACTACTTTGGGAGGATAAAATATTACATCTGATGGTGTTTACCTTCCCTCTGAAGTGGACAGCATACTCCTCATAAAGAGCGTCTGAGGGGTTTTCTGGAAAGAATTAGAATCGCTATTTAAAATATTAGCAAATGTAGAATAGAGAATTTAAGGATTATTTTTGTGTTCTGTGATGATTTTGGAAAAGTAATAGTTTCTGGAGTTTCTAACTGCTTTGTTGTAAATTTGCTTATATATTGTGTTCTTATTTTTCCTCCATCTCCTTTTTGCCACCCTGCAAGTTCTCTTTAGCTGTTTTAGATTTTCATTTCTCCAGTTTTTTTAAATTTTGAATGGGGCAAGCAAGTCCAGAGCAGATTTAAGTCTACTGTTAAAATCATTGAAAATAAAATCACAGGGGGCAGATAAATTAATAGGAGGGATCTCTTTAAAAGCTTCCAGAAAACCAGCAGCCACTTCAGGGGTTAGAGGGCGTTTCATTACAGTTCTGACGGAACAGCAGATAAGTCCCTCCATGCTTTATCCTCCTTGACGTTGTCTTTATAAAAAAATTTAACTGGGGTCATACAGGATTGAGTGCTTCTCCACTTCAATGATCAACCATTCGTTGTCCATGATGAAACACAAAATATACCACCCGCGAGGTAATGACCTTTTTTTAAGGTCACGTGCTGCTTATGTGTCTGGAGAAAAGGAGGGGTAAGTTAGGCAAGACCTTGAACACTGACTTTCCCTGTGATGTAGCCTTTCCTGACTCGCTCCTTTTGCCGTCTACTTGTTTTCGGTAGCTAATGCATGCAATGGGGGTTTGAGAATATATTTTGTTTTAATATTAAAACAAATGTGTGTTAGACTGTTTTAGAGGACATATTAATGGTGCTAATTATTGAGACAATGGTAAACAAATTTACTATAAACTCTAATATACAATACGGTTTTCTCTTTCATTCATTTTTTAAGGTAACCTATTTAGGGTAGTTTTTTAATTATTTATTACCTGTAAGTTTAATAGCAATGTAAGACTTCTTATAGTTATTGCATAAGGAGATAAGAAACACATGTTTAAATGTAAACTAGAGCTCGGTAGACCTCATAAGATGGTTTGATGTCATGATTATCATATAGAATAAATTTAGTAAAAATCCAGAGGGAGAATTTTGTAAGCCCCTAAGATTATATCTTACTACTTTACTTTATATAAGCAAGACATTGCTTCTAAGCTCAGTCTTTCCACGGTTTTGTCTGTGTATTATTAACTGGTGTTTGAAGGATATTAAATATTTACTTGCATGACCTTTCTAACCTGCCTTAGTAGTGTTAGCCTGGAGTGCTAGTGTATTCTGAAAATAGTGTCTTGTATTATAATGTTGCAGCTGGTAGAAGTCTAACAAAAGAGATGTTAAAGGAGGTTGAAGGTTTAAATACTAATTTTTCTGTATTTAAAATGAATATTTATAGGATACTTGATCCTGTGTTGTTTACACCTATATTTTGCATATGAAGTGGATATTACAGGCATAGCACACCAACCATTGATTAGATGAAGGTAATCCAACTAAACTGGTTTGATATTATGAATAAAATAAGTAGCTATGTTCTCACTGAAATTTGTGTTAACCTTATATTATTGGAAAGTTGGATTGTTTATTTTTATGTTGGATTACTTAACTAGGTAGTAAATTCATCAACTCTTTAACGATAAGTACAAAGACTAATTTATGCTCAATGCACATATAAAAGAAAGACAATGAATTACAGAGTAGAAGCTGCCGTATGATGTTTGAAGGTTTAATAATCACCTTGGAAGACACACCATTGCTCATTTAAGCAATGCTTACATAGATTTTTTTTTTTCACTCCACACTTTGGCTTTCTTGGAAAGTCATGCCTGATCCATGAAGCTCAGTGACCGAGAGGCTAAGGAGGATCAAGAAAATTCAATTTGTCAGGCTTGCCCTTTTCAGTACATACAATGCACAGCTTAGACCAGTTGGTCTGAAATATTAGGAAAACAGATATGAAAAGATTTTTTTTTCTTTTCTCCTTACTGATGGTTCTTTAACATACTTTTGATGTTGCAGAGGCCCATCATGTGAAACATGTTCTTAACATTTCTGGCTGGTTGTGTGTTTTACGTTTTACAAATGAGTAATTTTGCTATGTCAATGACCTGCAATATGGGATCTTGAAAAGTGAGGCAATATTTGTTGGTAACCAACACCCAAATTTCGATTATAGGAGCGGATGTATTGCATATGTAGACTTTTTCACAGAAAACAGAAAAATAGATGATTTTCTTCTTGGAGCTGGATGGAGCATGAGTTTGAATCCATAGATGAAGTCGTGGTTTTAAGAATATTGCTTTTTTCATCCATTCCGCAACAGTTTTATTTTAAATATATATTAAACACAACGCCTGTTGACTTGAGTGGCAGGAGCAACACAGCAGACAAAAAAAGCTGTGATTTTCCTACTGAAGGACGTGACAGTGTAGATTTCAGGGCTGGTAATGTTGACTTGCTAAAGTTTAACCAGTGTGATGTGGTTCCCTCACATTCAGGTCAAAATATTGGATTTTAGATCTTAAAGGATATTCACACACGCATGATTGATTAATAATGTCTCAATGCATGGGTTAAAAGCAATAGCCGCTGGCTGCTCTGCTTTGTGACCGCATACCATGGAGGCCGCCATTGCTCCTCCATTGCTGTAGTACCTCCATTTGGCCGCTAGGCCCCCATTGAAAAGCATTGGACTTTAGACACGTTAAAAACAACTTTAATGCCTGGTGCCCATTTTTTATAAACTTTCTATGGCTACATATTCTTCTTGAGATAACGCCTGGCTCGTCAAAAACATAGGCACCAGGCTGGTTTTCGTAAGATCATTTTTTGAAATCTTGCATAATTAATGAGGGGGCCGGACTTTGATTGACAGGCTGTTTCGGTCTTTAATTATAGTAACACTACATTTTAATAATTATTTCAAGTTACTAGTTCTTACCTTTTGAGGTTTGAGAAATAGTAGAACCGTCGGAGGAGCGCAGATACGGCAGCAGTCAGGCATGGGGCTATTATCCTTTAGCTTAGCTAGCCAAGTTTAGCATCAGAGCTAAAGATGCGGGAGCGGAATGGGGGCGATTACGACCAAACTACACGCCCCGCGATGGCAGAGTCTACAGTGAAGATCCCGCCCCTATGCCCTTTTTAGGAACATGCTTCGTCAGAGCTGGGGAGGAGGAGTCTGTGAATCTGCCATAAATTCCCCCATGAAAGTGTGTCATTCTGGTAAACGGGGAGGAGTGAGGAGGCGCTGTCTATTGTTTTTTACAGTCTATGCTTAAAAGTCATTGTGTTTTAAATGAACGTTGATAGCTATTCTGATCAAGCTGTGTTGACACATGTTAAAATTAAACGTTTGACATTTTGGGGGATATTTAATAAATAGTTAACACTTTTAGTTAATTGTGGTTGTTTGTGTCTTTCATTAGTGTAAGACAAATAGACTTGTATAATTTGATGTCTTTGTTTGACATGTGACACTAGGTGCACACTTTTGTGGAAATTTCCAATAATCAACTGATATTTTACTGAGAAAAATGTGGTTATAGGACGCCCATATGTAATATTTTTGGACACTCATTATTTTTGGTTTCACCTGCTGTCATATGCCAGCATGAAGAACTGTCTCAATGCAATAAAATGGAAAAAAAGCTTTCAGAGGTAATAAAAGCAAAACACACGACCCCTACATATGTTAATTTAATGTTAAAACGCGGGTGCACCTTGTATATGTAGACATTTGTGTTTTTTTTACCTAAAATTTGCTGGTACGGTTTACATTCAAGTTCAATTTATCATCTAGAAATTGCGGTAAATAAAATAATCTAGCTACCATCAGTCAGATGAAGACCATTAACCAATGCTAATCATTGCCATGCCTCTGCCACCACCTTCTGATCGATTTTGCTTTGCGAATCAGACTGCGGTAAGACAAGTAAATAGAGTATACAAAAAAATACACAGGAGAACCAGACTATTACATACGCATTGTGAAGTTGTCTTGTGGCAACTGACAAAGTAAAATGAGCATACTTTGTGTGTGCAATGTGCAGCTGTGCCACATAACATCACCTGTCTTTCTACTAGCAAGCACAGTCACCGAAATTTGTCCGGACCCTGTGGTATGGGGTCAACTAAGAACTGGCCCCTCCAACTTTGAACTTATAGCAGAGAATTTTTTTTTTTTAAATTGTCCTGTTTTTGAAGGAAAATATTTTTTTTGTCCATGGACCCCTCTAGTTTGTTGAGTGCTTGAGATGGGAACCAGCCCCCCACGACCATTCAAGGATAACATAATGGATGGATGGATGGATGGATTTAGATTTTACATAAAACCGTATTTTTTGTTTTGTTTTTGTTTTTTTAATTCTTCCCAAATGTCCTTGTAGTAGTCGTTTCAGATATCCTTCGCCCCTCTCTCCAACACAGAAGTGGTTTGGCCGCAGAGAAAACTTCTGACTTTCAGATTATTAGGCTGCTCCAACGCTGTAGCTACAAACTGCTTGGTGAGTTACAGGCTGGGAGATAAAAATAATGAAGCTTGGGCGTTTTTCCACTGAGTTGGTTCCCATGCTGGTATACACCACCCAAGCACTAGTTTCTAGGTTCCAAAAAGGTGCTTAGCCAAACACAAACTCTTGGGCCAGCTCCTCGGGAGGAATCCCGAGACGCTACCAGGCAAGCCGAGAGACATAGTCCCTCCAGCAAGTCCTGGGTCTTCCTCTGGGCCTCCTCCCGGTGGGACGTGCCCGGAACACCTCACCAGGGAGGCGTCCAGGAGGCATCCTGACCAGATGCCTGAGCCGCTTCAACTGGCTCCTCTCGATGTGGAGGAGCAGCGGCTCTACTCTGAGCCCTCTCCAAATGACCGAGCTTCTCACCTGAGGAAACTCATTTCAGCCACCTGTATCCATGATCTTGTTCTTTCGGTCAGATGAGGGTAGGAACGTAGATCGACCGGTAAATCGAGAGTTTTGCCTTTTGGCTCAGCTTTCTCTTCACCACGATAGACCGGTACAGCGCCTGCATAACTGCAGACACCTTATCAATCCGTCTATCGATCTCCCGCTCCATTGTTCCCTCATTTGTGAACAAGAGCCCCAGATAGGTAAACTCCTCCACTTGAGGAAGGACCCCATCCCCGACCCGAAGAAGGCACCATACCCTTTTCTGGCTCAAATCCAGGGTCTCGGATTTAGTTTCTTTTTCCTGAGTTTTTTTAAACTGTTTTTTGGAGTCTGGAGTATTTTCTCATTCCTTTTATTCCTGAAGTACACCAAGATATTTCTCTTCCCTGACTTCTTGCAATTCTCAGTCGTTTTCTCTGCTGCTCCCAAACTGCAAATCTGCTCACTCTCCAATCACCTGTTTTACGGACCGCATACTCAGCCAAAAGTCATAGAATAACCAAACTGCATCCTGAATATTCTTCCATGCTGCCTCAAATCGTACAAGACAGTAAGCCAGAACCTTCATTATCTCACTTATCATAACCATTACTGGCCTCCTTCGATGCTCGGTAACCTTTTACGCCTGTCCTTCGAGTAGACACCATTCCAGAGCTGTAGGGTTGTTTCGCGTCAGCCTTGCACATTTCAATCACTGTATATAACCATTTTGAAATTCTATTTCTGTATCTGAATCTGATTTCTGCATGTGGGTGAGGAAACTAAACAGAAACATGACAGTTGTAGGCTTTTTTGAAAATCTTGTCCCTTTTAAACTTGAGCACCTGCTTCTCTAAAGGTCTCTGTATGACCCTACTCTTTTGTATGAAATGCATCAAAATTAAGACCTATACCTTTTCCTTTTAATAAGCATTTCAAGCAAGATCATCTACTGTGATGCATTTTCTTTGGGTCAAATTTCCAAAGCAATCAAATCAACTTGCACAATTTTGCCCTCTAATGCATCTCTCATGACTGCAGTATGTTTTTTACTGGTACAAAATGGAATTTATTAGTGATAAAATAACACTGAAATGGGGCGAAAGAGGGCAAATTGACCTGGAGCAATAGTAACATTTCAGTGTCTTTTTTTTCTTATTTTATTCTTGGGAGGGATTAGGAGGATTTCTTGTTTTATTATGACAGCAACTTAATACTGTCTAAGCTTCCAAACTGACTCTTAGCCAAGAAATAACCTTGCTTTTTATCACGATTAATCAAAGAAGGTATAATTAGTGGCATTACAAGCTACTTAAGCTTCAATACTATTTTGAAGAATAATGCAGCCCATTTGATTGGAAATTATCTAAAGCTGGATTCAGTGAACATGGGTTATTCTTGCCAGCGAAGGAAGGATGAGGCAAATAACGGAACATTAGGAAATGGTAAATCTGTGATTGGTTGTTGAAAATCTAAAAAGTGTCAAGAACATTTCAGATAAGACCGAACATTCCTATTATCAAACACAGCTGCATCCTTCGGGAATTGTGAATCACACCATTGCTCAGTCACAGATTTTTTTTGTATTGCATAATTTGCTTCTCAACACGCTACATGGGAAACATCACTTCAACAAGAGTCCTAATGAGGAAAACACAATGAATAGGGTCAAAGGAATGCCTCTGTGTGTTGGTGGATATGCATTATTTTCTGTGAATTAAGAAAAGTGTAACAATTTTCCTAAAGTGTAACATTAAATTAAATGTGTTCCTTTAGCCTGTTTGACTTTCCTTGCCTGTTAATCCGACGTGGCACTTCTCATCACTGGCACTATCTTCTTTTTTAGTGTGAAGGATTCGAATGAGATGTGAGTGCTGCTTCTTCATACATGTTTCATGAATCTTTTTAGGCTGCTCCTGGGATAAAAGCATGGATGTGTGAGATCTTGTCTGGAAAAAATGGTACAAAAGATGGGAGGTGTCCAAGTTTGTAATGAGTATAGCAAGATCTGCTGGCTCGCAGGGAAACTAGGGCATCTGTAATGAGTGTGAAGGGAGGGGGGGGGGGGGCAGAGACAGAGAGATGTTTTGCAACCCCGTATTAAGCCACAAGCTGTAATGTCAGGCGTCCAAAGCATGCTTCGAAGGAAGGATGTCAATCATGCCGTCGCTCCCACTCAAAAGAGATACTAGATGCGTTCGGTAATTATGACTATCAGCAGTGCCTAAAGTGTTCTTTTCCCAGAAACTCAGCCAACCTAGCTTGAACATGCATGTCATGGCTTAAGTCAATTGGTATGATCACTAATTATTGTTTTCTTTATCAATAATACCACTTTAAAATACTTGATATTGTAATTGGAATTATTCAAAATTAAATACGACATTGCCAAATTGGTGAGGAATAAAAGTATGTATTCAGAATCTAGTGAAATATTTATGAAGCCATATTAGCTTTGCAGGCTCCTAATTAGTAAGAACCTGAAATAGATTTCTGAGGAATGATATTAATTATCACAATCCATCAAAGGGCGTTGTTGTTATGCTTCCTTGCCAGGAGGTGATTTATAACAGAGAACAGATTGTTTATTCACTTAGGTGTCTCGCTTCTGATTATCAACACAAATTTTAAACTGATAAGTAAGGAGAAGTATATGAATTGTAACCAAAAAGTATTTTTTTGTACTTTTCTTCAATCACTTTTCTATTTTGATATAGATATTTTTCTTCTATTATTTTTTCAACTTTGAGAATCATGTTTTAAGATGCTATTCTGACTTTCTGAGGATTCCATCACAGTTAAAGCTGTTGATAATCCATAGTGATTCCATTATTTTGCTTTTATATTGGCTGAGATGGATAGTAATTACTATCGCATTATTATGGTACTGAATGGTTTGCATCAGTTGCATTACCTACTTTGGAGGTTGCATTGAATTCATTTCTAATTGCGGAAGGCCAAGAGAAGAGGTTAGAGGTTAGGTAACTAACCCCTATATTTGAGGTATTTGGTTGAGCGTCATTCATACAGTGTCTTCCTGTTTTATTTTTAGTTACATAAAACACTCTTTTTTGCTTCTGAGTAGTGTTTTAAAATTAGCTATATACTTTTAAAACTAATAGAAGTGCTTTTTTATGGAAATGTTATTTGTATTAAACTTTTAAGATTTGTTGGAATGTTGTGTCTAATATATATTTGTCATTTTGGCTAAATTTACAAGGGAATCACTTATATGTATAGGATTGTGTTGAACATGTGTGTATGACCACTTTAATTTTGCCCCATTCAATTCCAGAAGATCCTGAATAAGACTTTTAGACAGTGGATCATTGTTAGATTGATAATGCAAGCACTGACAAATCAAAACACTGTATTACTACTGTTTAAGACATATTTATTTCACTATATGATAGCAGAAAAGCATAATACCTTAAAAACCACAACATCTGGTATGTCTCTGTTGTTTTAAAGCCATTGGCCATCTCTATTCTGCAATGACTCGGTCCCAGGTTGCTTGAAAATCTTGTGAACCCTGCATGCCCTGGACTGAGTGCATTATCCCTGCCCCTTGCCCATGATGGGGAGAGGTATTCATCCTATGGTGAGACATAAGCCATCTGTGCACCTTTGCAGGGCTTAAGGTTGTTGGAGGCCGGATGCAGAGTAATGAAAGCATCTGAAGGCAGACAGGGACCATCGTAGAGCCAACCAGGAATGAGATCTTACCACAAACGAAAAGAGAGAAAATAGTTTGGCATGTCTAAAAAAGGTTTAAAAAGACAACTGGATTTCTTTGGTTGCTTTTTTAACCCTTCTTTTTAGATTGTAATAACATGATGACTAAAAAACATTTACTAACAAAGTTTGGAATGCCTTTTGTTTGTTTTTTTCCTTTGGGATGTAAGACCAATCTAAAACACACTGTGTGCTCTTGTCTTGATGATCTTAAAGAGAATGTACGGTTCTTGAGAAGATTCATATGCTAAAACTAAGTTTGATTTACCCCCTCTATGAAGTCACAATACTAGTAAAACAAGCCAGCAGACAAGCTGTCAAACAAGGAGATGCAAAAGCAAGCAAACAACGTTGATTTATGCTAAGGACTCCAGAAGGGGAATTTCATGGCACAAGGTGAATTTCATGGCAGACGTTTCTTTGTGGCTGTGATACCATTTATTGGAGCCTCTAGCCTTTGCGTGACTAGAGTTATGTAAATTGAAAATTTATGTTAAAATGCCCGGATAGTTGCTTACAAAACGTGTATGTTGTGGTGTGGCTTGGCCACATTGTGGGGTGGTGGGAAATAAATTGCAACAGAGATAAAAATAAATAAAAGAAAACAATAAATTAATTGCAAGCATGAGATTATATGTTTTCTAAATATACATTTCGGGATTCAGTAAAGAGGGAAACCAGTAGTAATATTTAGAAGTGTGTACTTCACACCTTCTAAACCCTAAAAATATATTATTCATCAATCAGAAAATCAATCAAATTTTATTTAAAAATACACTGGTACGTAAAATAGAAAGGTAACAAGTCAGAAAAACGTTGAATACATACAATTGTCAAAAAGTGCAGTGATACTAAGTATGGTGACAGTAGAAAAAGGCAAACCCACAAGCTAAAAGCCAGTACATAATAAAAGCTATAGTAAATATGTTTTAAAGGAATTTTCAAAGTAGTTAAAGAAGTGGACCACCTGACACCAAGAGGGAGCTGATTTTAGAGTTCAAGTGGATATATTGAAAAGGCTCTTTCCCCTCTAGATTTGGTGTGCACTTTCGGGAAACTCAGGAACAGGAGGTCAGCCGACCTGAGAGGGCTGGTTCAGGGAGATTAACTCTGACACCTACAGGGGAGCTAGGCCATGTAGAGTCTTAAAAAGCAATAAAAGTACTTTAACCTGGACCCTTAACCTGGCGGGCAACCAATAGGAGCTCAGAACAAATGTGATACACATCTTTCAAGCTTTTCTCAAACTGCTGCAGATGTAGTATAATCTGACCCATTAAATATATTCTGGTATAGCACACGATTGTTTTGTAGTTTTCATTACACCAGCCTTAAAATATGGAAAGATCAAATTCATTTTCCAGATATCCCTGTGTTATCGAGTATTTTCTTAAACAAAGGGATGAGAGAGAATTAATTCAGTAGTTTTAGGAGGTTTTAATTACAGACCTGTTGATCAAACAAGGAGGACAGTATTAAACAGAAACATATGCATATTGACTTGCCTTCCAACATCTGACACAGACTTATATAGATTCAGTAATCCTAAAAGCTATCAACTGCTACATCAGATACATTTCTTCAAGATGAGAAACTAAGACTGGCGGGCGTCAGCTGGCTAAATAGAGAAGGCATCATCTTGCTTATGTCAAAGTGCCCTTAGATATCTGAGGTTTTCTATGGCAACCCGAGATGTAGCAACATAAAACAGTACAATTGACCTAACCTACAATCATATAGTGTCATATAATCAGATTGGTTACCATATCATAAAGAAGAGCACACATAAACTATTAGTATTCAAGAATACGCAGAGCAAATTGTACTTAATATTACATTTTCCATCACACCTGCAATGATGAACATCATTTGATTTTTGATGTACACTTGAGAAAACTCAAGTCAAAGGCAGGACTCAGTCTGCCTCGATTTAGCGCTTTCTCTTCTAGAGCCTTGATGGTTCAGTAAAGGGAATACCAAACATCCATGCCGTTGCGGATCACTTGTGGATACATTTAGTGTCTAATACTGCCATTGTATCTTCTACACAAGCCTTGTTATTCTCTAAAGTAAAGGAATTGGAGAATTTTGAAGTAGCAGATTTGTCTTAAAAAAATACCAAATTGCTATAAATAGTAATTTTTTTTTATCCCATAACTAATCTTGTTCTATATGTTAGCCTTAAACAGTCTTTTTTTTTTCTTATCTCCATGGTCAGATAAAATTTATTCGTGTGAAGATAAAAATAGGTTTTAAATTAAGAACCTGAATGTTTTTGAATAATTTGTAACTTGTGATCCATGAAAAAATATGTTTTTTATTAATTCACTATTTACAACTAACTTTGACCCAACCTTTATGCTTTTTTAATATTTCATATCTAACAGCCCACCTCTGAGTTTTTTTTGTTTGTTTGTTTTTCTGCAAAGATATCGCCTACAAAAGATAGCGAGGGAAAAATGCCTGACCATGAATGCACCAAACTTCCATTCATGATGTGATGCCATAGTTTATTTAAGTGTGTTTTGTGCTTCAACTAAAGATAGCAGGCTAAAGCTTTTTGGGCTATTTCTTCAGTTCCGTTTAAGTAAAACATCCGAATCTAATTTGCACCTAAGAGAACAAGAAGATATGAGAACAGATTTCTTTTTCATAGCATTATTTCTGTGAAACTTCATACATTTTTTTTTTCAATTACATTTTTTATTCAGTTTATTTATATAGCACCAATTCACAACATATGTCATATCAAGGCACTTACAAGAAAAGTAATTTCAATACAATTATACAAACATTACAATCAGTTAAAATATGTCTTTGTAAAGAATCCCAGCAGATTGCGTTGTGTCCTTGACGTGAGATGCCTGAAACTTGCAGGCTCCAAACCACAGCAATCCCTCATACTGATCAATTACTGTATGTACCAACAGCGGAGATCTGCATCCCATTCTAATGTAATGGAATTTAAAAATTCCTAGGAACTACCAGTGAATCTGTAGTCTGAGAGCGAAGTGCTCTGTTAGGAGCATATGGAACAATTAGATTTCTGTTGTTTGATAGAGCTTGATTATTAAGGGCTTTAGATGTGAGTAGGAGGATCCTAAACTCTCCTCTGGACTTGACAGGGAGCCAATTGAGAGAAGCTAAAACAGGAGACATGTGATCTCTCTGTTTAATATATTCATCAGAACTCTTGCTGCAGCATTTTGGATGAACTGAAGGGTTTTAATTGCATTTTGTGGACTTAAAGAAAATACAGTAGTCCAGCCTTGAAGTAAAAATGCATGGACTAGTTTCTCAGCATCACACTTGGACAGGATGTTTCAGATTTTGGCAATGATCTGGAGGGGAAATAAATAAATCTTGGAAAACAGTTTAAAATGGGATTTAAATGTCATGTCTTGTGTCACATACTCAATTAGCAACTATTTTCTCAAGAATTTTGGATAAGAAAGGAAGGCTAGATATACAGTAGGTCTGTAATGAATTAAGTAATCTTGATCGATGGAGGCTTTCTTAAGTACATTTTTAATTACAGCAACCTTAACTTTCTGTGGTACATATCCATTTATTGAGTATAGATTCATCATATCTAAAACAGGGCAAGTAACCAGAGGGAACACTTCCCTAAATATTTTGGTTGGGATTGGGTCTAACATAAGAGTTGAAAGTTTAGAAGAAGCTATTATTTGTGATAATTCTGAAAGTTCAACGGAATCAAAACCGTGCAGACACAGACATGGTTCTACAGTTCTCTCCAATACTGCTTCATTTACTGAGAGAGAAGTAATCATGTATGGGAAATTTTATTTTTAGTAGAATTTATTCTACCTATGAAGAATCCCATAAAGTCAGCACTACTGAGAGAGGGGGGAATAGTTGGCTCAACAGAGCTATGCCTGTATAAGTTTGGCAGTTGTTCTAAAAAGAAACCTAGGATTGTTTTTGTTTACCTCTATTAGTGAGAAAAATATACAGTTTTAGCTTGTCCAAGTTTCTTTTTATACAACTGTAGACTATTTTTCTAGGTTAAATTGGAATCCTCTAAATGTGTAGATCATCATTTTCTCTCAAGTTTCTTAGTATTCTGCTTTAAAGTACTCTGCATTAAACCAGGTAGCCAACCTCCTTTGACTGATTACCTCATTTTTAAGAGGGCTACACTGTCTAATGCCAGACACATTTAGGAAGTAATGCTTTGAACCAGACCATCCATTTTTGAAGGGTTAGTGAGGGAATTGCTGTCTTCCACTGTATTATTCTGAGACAGTGAGGGAAGCAAGAATGGGACAGATTCTTTAAAACTTGTTACAGCCTTTCTGATAAAGTTCTACTCTAAAGAAATTTTATTTCAATTTTGGGAATGTCAGGTAAAGTATATTCAAAAGTTATAAAAAATTGTCAGACAGGATTGGGTTATGTAGGAGGACTGTTACATCCTCACACTCAATGCCGTATTTCGGTACAACTTCCAAAGTGTGCTAACCATGAGTGCATAGGTCCCTTCACCTTCTGAGTAAAGTCAATTGAGCCTAACATAACATTAAAGGCTGCAGTTAAGCTATCACTTTCAGTGTCCACATGAATTAAAATCCCCTGCTATAATAACCTTATCAGTGTTTAATACTAAATCAGATTAAAAAAATCTGAGATCTGATCCAAGAATTGATAGTAAGGGCCTGATGTATGTTACAAAACCACAAACAAAATTGGTTTAAATGTTTTGCAACTTGGATGAGGAAAACTACAGATTAGTTGTTCAAAAGAACAGTAGCTATTAATTGGTCTAGGATGAATTTGTAAAGCTGAATGAAAGATGGTTGCAACTTCTCCTCCTAGCCGAGTACTTTAAGGAATGTGAACATTTAAACAATTGGAAGGAGCTGACTCATTTGTACTAACAAAATCCCCCTGCTGCAGCCAGGTTTCTGAATGGCAAAACAAATCAATTGTTTTATCACAAATCAAGTAATCTACTAATAAAGTCTTTGAGGAGAGGGATCTCATGTTCAATTAACCACATCTAATTACCAACATTCCAACATAACCAAAGTCCTATTTATTTTAATGAGATTTTCATAATTGGCTTTTGATCTATTTGATTTTGGCCGTTGGCAAGACATTGTCTCAATTGGGTATTGAGTGGGTAACAATACAGAAGCTGCACAGAGGGGGGTTAAATTATGACTCTGCTTCCTGGTGTGATCCCAGTGTTTTGAAGGACTAATAAATCTGTCCGTATTCCTAGAAAGAAGATCTGCTTCATTCAAAGTGGAATGGATGCCGTCTCTCCGGATCAGATCACGTTTTCGCAAAAATGTCTACCAGTTTTCAATGTTGCCTACATTGTTTGCTGGGCACCACTCAGACAATTATCGATAGAATGAAAGCATTTGGCTAGACATGTCATCACTGGTCCGATCAGGCAGGGGACTAGAAATTATTACAGTGTCCGATATTGTTTTAGCAAACTTACACAACAAAGCAACTTAAATTTTGGTGACCTCTGATTGGCATAACCAGGTATCATCACCGCCAGCATGAATAAAACTTATCCTTAGCCACCAGATTCTAGTAGGATTTAATGTCACCTGTTCTGGCCCTGGAAAACATTTGACTATGGTCGATGTTTTTTCTAATGCCACATTTCTGACTTTGGAGCTACCAATTACCAGGGTCTGCTCCTTAGTGGGTGTGTTGCTGATTTTGGAAAATTTGTTAGAAAACGGGACAGGGTTAGTTGTGTCCTTTGGGCTGTGTCCTAGAACATTTATTCTCAATCTCCATCAGCCGAACAATGACTTTATAAATGATCAGTAAACTTTACTCACTCACCTCTCCACCCTGTCATAGAATTGTATTCTACTCCGACACTTCAGTATACATATAGACAATAGAGATCTACCAATTACCAAAGACTTTTTCCCATTTCTGGAGAGTTTTGGACTCAGTCAATTTATTGACTTTCCTGAACACATCAATGACTGGTCTCACTCCTGCTAACTCTACAGCTGTTGAACTCCATGTTATGACCATTTCCTCATCTCATTGTAAGTTCCACTCTGTCTCTCTGCAATTAATTTACTATATCTCATCTCATTCCAGAACCTTAAATCCATTGATATGATTTATCTCTGCACCAATATTGACAATGTACAAATACAGGATCACCTCTCCAATCATGATTCATTTTTTATCTCACTACAACAGGGGGTTGGCTGTAGCTCAGTGGTAGAGTCGTTGCCCTGCGACCTAGAAATCATGGGTTCCTGCTTCTCCCTGCAACATGCCGTTGTGTCCTTGGGCATGATTTTGGCCAGAGGGACTGATGGTGTGAAATGGCTGCCCGTTTCTGTCAGCCTGCCCCAGGGCAACTGGGGCTACAATTGCAGCTTGCTTCCACCAGTGTTTGAATGAATGATGGAATTGTAAAACACTTTGAGCGTCTCGGAAAGCTCTATACAAATGTAAACCATTATTATTAAACTGCATTTTTAATTCTTTTGTTCCTTTAAAAAACAGGTTGCTTCATGGTATACTCCCGATTTGTGAGCAATGAAATCCAAAGATTGCTAACTTGAGTTTCACTACAAAATAATTGGTTCCTGTATTCACAAATATATTTACAAATCTAATTTACTGCACCATAAGGACTCAATTATCCCACTGCCAAATCTGCTTATTTCTCTGGATTTGTATATTTGAACATTGATAACACAAGATCATTGTTTTGGTTGCTGAATCCAGCCTCCAAACTCCTTACCATTTTGCATTTTCTCTGATGCTACCAATCTCGTCTACTGTTTTTTGACAAGAATGTATGCAAGATCCATCAGTACCTCACTTCTGATCCACCACCTCTCCTTCACCTGCGTTCCTTTCTACATTGCAAAGCTTTTTCCAGCTTCGAACTTCACAAATTCTCTGAAATCACTGGCTTCATTAGTGTATCGAAACTTTCCATCTGCCATCTTGATCCTGTTCCTACTTCACTTGTTAAATCTTGGCTGTCCTTCTTCTCTCCATTCATAACTTCCATTATGCTCTATCACTACTGGTATAGTTCAGTCTCAATGAAACATTTCTGCAGTTATTAAAATAGGTTCATAACCAAACAATTTTAAAAAGCTATTAATAACCCCATTTCCTATCTACATTTTTATCTACTTTTCCTCTATGAAGTCTTTCAGTTTGGTTTATGTCCTGGTCACAATACAGAAACAGCTTTTATAAAATTCACTAATGATCTTATTACTGCAGCTGATTCAGATTAGCTTTACAGCGTTTAATACTATCTCTCATTCCATCTTACTTGACAGGCTCTCATCCATTGGCATTTCCCATTGCACCTAACTGATTCCACTCCAAAACGCTCCAATCTCTTATGCCACTCTTAGTTAGTGCAACTCAAATCCTTCTGATCTGAACCCTTCCCACTTACCAGAAATGTGCCCCAAGGTCATGTCCTGGAGCCCCTTCTCTTCATTATTTACCTTCTTAAACTTGGTTATATCTTCCTTCCTTCCCTTTCCTCCTGTTTATTTGAAATCAAATATGGGTTCACATCTAATTTTCTTTAACTCATCAGCAACAAAACAGAAATCATACATGTTGGAACTACATCCACCTTATCCAAAGCTGCCAGTTTTTCTCTCTCTGCTGATGCTTCGTCTTTCTGCTTTCCCTAAGGTTAAGAGTCTGGGTGTCTTCCTGGACAGCACTCTTTCATTTAAGTCACATATCAATAATATCACTTCGTCTACCTACTTTCACCTATGTACATAATATTCATCCTCTTTGCCTCCCTCTCTACTCCCACTCCGGCCCTGTTTTCATTCACAAATTGATTATTGTAACTATCTCTTGTTGTTCTTCCTCAAAACATCCTCCATAAGCTCCAGTTGATTTAGAACTCTGTTACTCGCATTATCACCAAAACCCTTGTATTTAATCATATCACTTCTCTTCTTCAGCAACACCACTGGCTCCCTGGGAAGGAATGTATTGAATTCAAAGCTCCACTTTTCACATTTAATGGCATCCACACACCCCATATATATCTGACCTGATGCACACAGTCTCTCTTGTGCGCTTCCTCAGATCTTCATCCTCCATCCAACTCACTGTCACATCGTTCCATCTTAGCTCCATTGGGAGCTAAGATGGAGCTTTCAGTAGAGTAGAGCTTTCAGTTGCTCTACTTCCAGCCCCTGGAATGCTCTACCTCAAAATATCAAAAAATCTGACTCCCTCCCAACTTTTAAATCCAGACTCAAGGTCTACCAGTTTAACACCGCCTACTGTTTGTGAGCTCTGTTCTCATATTGCACATGTTTTTTGTTCTGGCTTGGTTATGGATTTGTGATTGTTTTCTTCTAGGTTTTGTGAGTCTGCATTCTATGTTTTAAATTGCTGAGGTTATTTTATGTTTTTTATTGCTGTTCTTCAAAATGTGGTTATAAATGTGTTATTATTTATTATTATTATTATTATTATTATTATTATTATTATTATTATTATTATTATTATTATTATTATTATTATTATTATTATTATTATTATTATTTTATTTTAATTACTGTTTTTGCATCTTCTGCTAAATAGCATGATTAGCACTTTTATACCTCTAAAAGTACAGTCTGTGTGTGTGCTATTCATTAGAATGAATCGGGGAGTAAATCTGTTGAAGGCTATTGTTATATTTTGTTTTAATTAGCTTGATGTACAGGTCAAGTTGGTTACACAAAGGATGAAACTCAGGAAGTGCTTTTTGTTTTGTTATATGTAATTGTCCTTGTGATATAGAAATAGGTACTTTATATTTAGATGACCTAAACCTCTGATATGTGTACTCGCCTTACTGAAGAGTTAGCAGACTATGGGGCTGATTTATCAAGATTCCTGATAATGACTGCAAAATTGCGTGCAGCGCTAAAAGTTTGTGCAAGTGGGTTGTCCTTAATTTGCAGGTGATTTACTAAAATTGCATGAGCAATTCTCAACAGGTGCAAGCAGCAGTATTCAAATGAGGAGTTTGCGGCTGCTAACGGAAGATGCACCATGGCTAGAGAGAGGAGGAATAAAGTGCATGGATCCATGTTAAGTCTTTGGAACAAAAATTATGCTAAAGTGCTGTGAATTCTGTTTTTCGTTTGTCAGTAATAAATGTAAGTCACGCAGAGAACATGTTCTGCTTTCTGCTGAATGCACACATCGTATTACAGGGTTAGACTGATTAAAACTGCAGCATGTCTGAATTTAGTTTTTAAAATGTCATATATAATGCCAATTATCATTTTGGTATTGTATATGATTACTACATTTTATTAATTGGACTAAAAGAAGGTTAACCACTACGTGCGAAACTAATGAGGATCTACTAGGATCATGTGCCCTCAGCGCATCTTCACCAGGTGGAGATGTGATGAGCTATGAGTTATGATGCGTCTTTGGGGGAAAAACAGGTAAATATTTACATAACTATCTGGTTTATGGCCATTAGAGTTTTAATTACTCTTAGTTTATAATGTGTGTGTATGACATTTTTTGTTTGTCATTAATAAACTCATATTGAATGTGGTAGCGCAAAATTAAGACATGCTTTTCAGAAGTGCTAAAAACAGACGCTAAAATAGCCAGCGCAAACATTTTTATGCTTAGTAAATCACAGTGCGCCTGGAACGCCTACTGATTTGCCTGTTCTCCTCCCAATATTTTGCATCTTCTTACAGAAACACCCAGATTGCATATTCATCAAGGGCAAAAGCGCTAAATGGATTGCGTGGGTCTTGCTGTGCGTTTAACAGGCGCAATGCACTCTTCGCCATGCTAATAGATCAGCCAAAGCCTGCTTTTGCGATGTTGTGCGGTTTGCGTGGGTTTTAACTAGCGCAAACCGTTGATAAATCAGCCCCTATGACTTTAGATGTGGAGCTGCACAGTTGGTGCCACTGTTGCCTTGCAGCAAGAACATCCTGGGTTTGAATCGAAGCCTGGGGTCCTTCTGCATAGAGTTTGCATGATCTCCCTGTGCATGAGTGGGTTCTTTCTGGGTATTGTGACTTCCTCATAGTACTCTGACTTCCTCCTAATCCAAAAACATGAAAGTTAGGTTATCGGTCTCCCTAAATTGTTATGTTTTAGTTTGTGTGTATGTGTGTTTGACACTGCAAAAATAACTAGTTTTAGACAATGGATGGATGCATGGATGGATGGATGGATGGCTTGGCATGTATTGAGCTCATTTGCTGATCTTTTACAGACCCTTTGCTTAGTTGACGTTCTTTTTGAATTGCCTTCAACCTAAAGAAAGAAACATGATCATAACTGTGCTAAAAAATCTCTATAGTTTGTTTTTTTCTATGCTTTCATGCATGTAATATTTGTTTCATATAGCGTCATTCAATTTTCATCAGTACATGTTTATGTTGCAAATTGTGATGGTGAAGTAATTTAAAAGAGGAAGTATTAATTGTGTTTTTATATCAAAGAAGATGGCATCCAAGTAGTCATCTGTTCTTTCCGCAGTATAGATTTGCCTTTGAATTTATATCAAACAACTTTGGCTTCTGCTTTTTTGTAACAAAACACCCTATTAATCAAAAGGTCTTTATGCATTTCCGAGCCCTATTTTCATGGATTTTTATAATTATGTAAGACTGACAGCCTGACTCAGATAAGCATTATCACCGATCGTACACCTGTATTGTTTTATTTTGCACCAGATTAAAAATATATACAGTATATACGAAAATTAAATTTCTTAAAGAAAGCACTAATGACTAAACTTTATTTTAGGTTGTTGCCTAATCACGTGGCTAAATGAATTAACATTTAATTAGATTTAGTTTGCAGCGTGGTTGCATCATTTTGGTGAACAGAATCTAAGAGAGGAGGCACAGATAGTGATAAAGAGTGTTACAGAACGATGATGCCAAAGACATCAGCATAAACACTGCAATGTAATCGATTCAGTTTTAAAAAATGTAAATAATTTAAAATGTATGTTGCTTAAAACTATTTTGCATATTACTGTGAAGAGTGTCAAAGCTACACACTTCTTGGTGTTTTACTTTTTGCAGACAAAAAAAATAAAATAAATTGAATGTGGCTGTTTTTCGTTTGTTCATAATGGTAAAGTAAGGGTATTTGAACGTGTAATGCAGCACATTTTAAATTCATTTCAGATTTAATTAACTTAAATATGGTGCTACTGTCTGAAATTGATTTTCTTTTCCACAGCTTGGCTACATTCCAATATTCTAAGAAAATGAGGAAATTAGAATACATAGCTGCACCCATTAATTTAAGTTTGTTTATGAGTTTGTTTATTTAAAGTTTTCAATACATTAGGCCATTTGTGTTGGCCTACTAAAACCAAAGTGTCTTTTTAGCCTTCTAGAGAAAATCAGCATTTTCACTCTTCTTTAAACATCTACTTTGTCTTCTCTTTTCCCCCACCCTGAGGCCAAAGCCAGTTTATTCCCTCTAGCGATTAGATCCAATTAGGAGGAGTGAGGCTTTCTCCCCTCCTCCCTTCCTACACTAACAACGTGGAATACAGTGCAGTGAATCAGGGCTTTCTCTTCTTTGATGTGAACAAATTACACTTCATACACACACTTGTCAAGGAAACAAAGGTTCATTTTTCTCTTTCACATTGGGATTCTTTGTCATTTGGTATCCTAAATGATACACAATTAAAAGACAGATCATTTGTATGGATTGATATTATTGTTTCTTTATGTCAGCTACTTTAAGATTTTGAAAATGTTAGTTTAAGCTTGGATGTAGATAACTGCAAAATACATAAATGTGCATATTCAGCAAAGAAGGCAACTCATTTTGGTGACTTGCATTGTATAGACTCAGGTCACAATTCATTTACAAAAAAAGACCTGGAATACACTTAAACTCAAATCAGACTTGAGTCTAGTGTAAGTCAAATAGTTTAAACATTTTTCATATTCAGTAACTCGAGCTATCAAAAACACCAATCACCAGTCAGCTCCCTGAAGAACATGCTTTTGTTTTATTACCAGAAACAATATAAGGTATTTTGATCGTATCAGTTGAACTTGTGTTGACTTGTGATTTCCCTTGTGACTTGTGATTATTTGATTAGTCATTCTTTACAGTGTGTTCAGCTAAACTTAAGAGGTCAGTGCTTATGTGAGGAATATACATGAAGTGCAACAAATTCAAGATCAGTCAAAGTGGAACATTGAATAACACTAATTTATCTATTTCATTTTCAAAAATGAACTAAAAGATTAACGTGAAAGCCTTTTTGAAAACTACACCTACACATTGCCCTCTGTAAATCGGCTCAATTATGTAGAAGTGTAAGATAAAGCTATAACATTCCTGACAGCAGATGCTTAGGTGTTAGGTACATCCAAAGTTTGTGCATTTAGCTTCTCATGATGCAGGTGTTAAATTAATAAAATAAAAAATGAAACAAATAATGAAACAATCCTCACTGTTCACATATTAACTTTTATTTATTATTTATGGAGGTTGTCTTATTAATTTTGGTGTTTTTTTTTTGTTTTTATTTATTTTTTAATAATATGAGGTAACCTTTAGAGCTCAGTGCCTAATAACTGAAGTAAACAGTAGTGTGTGATGCAAAAAAGGTTGAAATTAACAAAACATTTCTGGGAACAGCTTGTACTGCATAATAGGCTCCATGTGCTCACTTGGTTTTGTATTGTCTTGCTAAACACTTCTGAATTTGACCTGCATGTAAGAGGCCGAAGGCAGCATTCATTTTAGTTTCCACAGCTACTTCATGATGGTCTCTTTATGAGGGTTTTATGCTTTAAATGTCTTTTTGTATTTTTCTTAAGCAATCAACTTAATATTACTTCTGATAAATGCATATTATTTGACTTACAAAATGATATTCACATAATTATTTGTAGCTAATTGGGCATGCAGTAGATGATTAACATATGGGTAATGCTTCTCCTAAAAAGCAAAAGCCCTTTTCTGAAAGTTTTTTCCAGTCTTTGTTTTTAGACATTATAGTTACTGAGTCTTCCAGTTATTTGTCATCAAAACTCATCCTTTTTAAGTGCCCTCTGCCATCATTGCAAAATCTAAATGTTAAGCTTATACCACTGTCACACTATTGCATATAAACAATTTGTATTTAATAATGATAGTTGATATGATATAATAGATTATGGCCTGATTTTCTTATACCCTGTCAGTCAAAAAGACCAACAGCCAAAATTTCTAGCATGACGTCTGATACTGCATATCCATATAACAGAAAAATGCTCATCAATGTAACAGAAAAAAACTTTTCTACCTCAACCTGTCACCTAAAATGACATACATTAACAACTATGTGTATTGCTACCCACTCAAACAAACTTTCTCTGCTCTTTCTAACATGAAAACCGAGAAACTAATTATTAACTATATCTGACCAGAGCATTGAAGGCTTGATGTACAGACCCCAGAGCAAACAGATGAGCACTTTTGTATGGTTATTTGAATCTTATTTTGTGCCTGAAATAATCGATATGTGATGAAATTACTATTTATGATGAGACATAACTGGGGAAAATGAAATTATGAAAAAAAAGAGAAATTTCATTTGGCACACATGGTGCCAAAATGGCTAATTTTGAAGGCTCACCAACACGTGTCAGCTAATCCCTTTCAAAAACAATTGTTCTTCACTTTTTTGCATGAATATTCCGATACAGCAAATTGTCAGAGCTTGTACTGGGGTTTGCTACAGGTTTTAGGTTACAACTGGCTAATTTAAAATGGATATTCACATCAATATTTGCATATGTTTTTACATTTTCTAATGTTTGCCATATTTATTTAATCTCTCTCAGGAACCTTTGCAACCTTTACTTTGATACCAAAAAAATTCTAATTAATCGAGATATAACAAATTAATTTTGGGTGTCATTTTTGAGTAAATCTCACTAAAAGAGGCATTGGGTTTATGAGGTTAACAGCACAATGGTTAATAAACAAGAAGGTGATATCACAAAAAGATAGGAAACTGTGTCAGTAGCTCCTTTAAGTTAGTTACCTTCTTATACATAAAAGTAACACTTCAAACGCTTAAAAAAAGCAAGGTTTATGGAAGACATGTAGTGTTTAAAAAAAAATACCTAATTGAGTTTGGAATTTTTTATTTTGCATAAAATACTTGCAAATGAAATTAATTATCCTAAAATTGGATAAGATATACAACTAAAGCAAGGCAATTTCAATAAAGATGACTAAAAATATTTTTCAACACCAGAAATATACAGCAGTCACAACTAGGCCTGTCACAGTAAACAATAAATCAATTAATGCCATGATAAATTCAAATGAGTTCAATGATTTTTCAAGCAACAGAAATGTACTTACCGGTACATGCTTGTTTGTTTGTTTTCCTGCTATGTCTTGCTCTTGCTACCAAAAAGGCCAAATGAAAAAGAGGCATATACACTCAACAAAAATATAAACGCAACACCTTTGTTTCTGCTCCCATTTTTCATGAGATGTTATAATATAATAATAATAATAATAATAATAATAATAATAATAATAATAATAATAATAATATATTGTAATTCTATAATAATACACAATATTTGCAGTTATGGTGGAGAAATGAACATCCAATGCACGAGCAACAGATCTGGTTGACATTCCTGCTGTCAGCATGCCAATTGCACGCTGCCTCAATGCTTGTGGCATCTGTGGCATTTTGCTGTGAGACAAAACTGCACATTCCAGGGTGGCCTTTTATTGTGGGCAGTATAAGGTACACCTGTGCACTAATCATGATGTCAGATCAGCATCTTGATGTGGCACACCTGTGAGGTGGGATGGATTATCTCAGCAAAGCAGAAGTGCTCACTATCACACATTTAGACTGATTTATGAACAATGTTTGAGAGAAATGGTAACATTGTGTATCTGGAATGAATTTTAGATCTTTAAGTCCATCATGAAAAATGGGAGCAGAAACAAAGTTGTTGCGTTTATATTTTTGTTGAGTGTATATGGTCCACATCTTCTCAGTAGAATATATCTTATTTTATTCAAACTTAGTGTTGTTATTGTTGGTTCTGACATTTTGGTTTCAATACTCCTAACTAGTAGTTTTGTCAGTTTTTTCTTGTCTGACCAAAATGATTAATCTTATTTTAAGGGACAATTTAGTTCATAGTTGTTTCAGATGTTTTGTTAATTTATTTTGGATATTAAAAATGTTATATTTCATATTAAAAAGTGTAATATGTTACAAAGCAATTCAGTATTTTATCCCTGTTGTTCATGTGTAAGAATCAAGAAACATTAGGGTTTGAAAGTGAGGACAAATTGTGATACCTTGATAATTGTACAGGAGAATCTTGAAAACCAAAGGTTCTGTTGGGTGTTTCCAATCGACAGTGCTCAATATCTTTCAAATGTGGTAAAAGGACTGAATAGTGGTGAACCAGTTAATGAGTCATAGGGGACCAGATCTCATTAATGCAGAAGGGTGGCAAAGGAGGAAGATGTGGTCCAGTGCAAAAAAAGCTCAAATAGGTGAAGAGGATGATCATATTGGTTCTGATAGGAAAGTGCAGACCATTTGGGATGAAAACAATATTCCCTGCTGGCTACGCTACATTCAGCAAGAAAATGTGCCCTGTTAGAAAGAAAAAGTATTTTGAAAATACAGCAAGTTTAAGGTGAGGACTTGGCCGCTAAATTGGGCAGATATCAATCCAATGAAGCATCTGTGGGATTCGATGTGTTGCATAAGTGATAAGACCTTCAATAGTTTGACATTTTAACCTTTTGTTTTTCTCCTCAGATTATGCTCTGACTTTCAGCTTTAGTGTTATATCTTAAAGAGAATGCGTTGTCAAGCACCCAGCTGAAGACCTAAATGCCTGATAAACTGCAGGCCAGAGTTTATGCTATGCACACAAGAGTATGTTATTTTCTAACATACCAAGCTCAATAGTTTGTCATTTTATCATTATCCTTTTTTTAAATAATTAATGTCTTAATATTTTTTTTATTGTAGTTTTTAAGTTTATTGCCCATATGGTTTATATTAGCCATTACAATGTGGCTTTAATGTATGATAGTATATTTTTTCTGGAAAATTAAGATGATTCAAGCTAGATTTATAAACACATTGATTGATGAATATAAGAGTAGTATAATTTTACAAAGTGCTGATATAGCAATAGCTAGGCAAAAAAGTCAGATCCATAACTTGTCTTGCAGGGTTAATGCGGGACATTACAGCTCTGCCTAGTGCACTGTTTGATATGTCATCATAATCTTATTGCTGATTCATGTGCCATATATTTAATACAATACAAATATTCAGAATGTTGTTTAAACATAATGAACTGAAGTTTAAATTAGTTTTATACTTATTGTTACATGTATTTTGACAAATTGCATTTAGCATTGTTTTTACCTCTGCCTAAATAAAATGAATTTTCTAACTCAGATTTAACTTGGTATATATTTAGACTGAAGAACATTATGTAGTTGATTCAATCTGGCAGCTCAAGGAACGTTTCAAAGGTATTCACAAGTTGAACTCAGAACTCTTAATTTGATCTGGATCCTGCTAACACAGGAACATTTGTTTTATTTTGAAATGGTATGTTCTGTTAACTCAGCTAGGATCCAGGAACTCCTTGCCCCAATTTGTCAAAATTACAAAGTAGTCTTTAATCAGCAAAGAGTATGTGGAATCAGGAGGAAAAGACATTAATGATGAATTGCAACACCTGTTTAAAACTGTGAATAGGATACAGATATCAAGTCCAGAATGTAAACAGACATGGAGCAATGTGCAAATGGTAAATGGACTGAACTTATATAGCGCTTTTCTAGTCTTACTGACCACTCAAAGCGCTTTACATTAAAGCCGCATTCACCCAATCACACTCGCATTCATACACCGACACCTAACATGGCTCGGTAGGACGATGTAGAATTTGGGGGTTAAGTGCCTTGCCCAGGGGCACATCGACATGTGACTGGAGGAAGCTGGAATCGAACCTACGACCCTCTGATTGCAAGCCAACTACTCTACCACTGAGCCACAGTCGCAGGGAGGAGAATGAGGAGTCACACCTGGCTGCTGTGTGGGGTTTGCTAGGCTTATTATACAGTATGGTAAGAAATTAGAAAATTAAAAGCAAAAATCTTCAAACTATGTGGAACGTCCTCAAATTAAGTTGCATTTTAAACTAACAAACTTTAACTCATTAAAATGAATTATTTTGCAAAGCAAAAATACCTCTTTTTATGTTAGTAATATGGCACATTTGTCCTTACAACCCTTTGATGAAGCATAGCCATTTAACACTATTTTCATTTATTGCTTATTTAATATTTCAACAGCTGTAAGACATTTGAGGTGATAGTATGTTCTTTTGCAAGCTATTAAACTGTTTTCTAATAATATTCAGTTTTTAAATAAAGTAAAGGACGGAGAACATTTTTTTCCATAGCACTTTTTAAAATTTTAGCCGCTAATCCGATTAATCCGATTAATCTAATCGAGACCCCATCCGATTCATCGATTATCCAGATAATCGTTTGTTGCAGCCCTACTTCTTACACACACTAGTATGAGCCTCTCATCTCACACATAAGCAAGTATTAACCTCTCATTCACTCTATTACTATGCCACATATATACATGTATGAACCCAATACATTGTTTTACTGATGTGAGAGAGAGGGAAACATACTTTATGTCCCATTTGGGACCTCATACATTGCACACATTTTCACAGAATACCAGACCACTTGCTGGAGCTTATATATTACTCAAACTGTCTTATTGGATTTGCAGATCAGTTTTAGATAAGTGTTCTAAGCCTGTTTCATCACCTTCTCTCACGCTGCTTGATCATTTAGCCTATTCCAGCTGCACACAAATTTCCCAGAGCACAGACATCAGTCTGGCTATGCCTATGGTTGTGTGTGAGTTCCGGTATCAGTGCTGGCCTCAGTGAACTCTGGTATCATATCTTTATTTACATTCCAGTATTGTTTTATTTACAAATTAATCACTGGCAGTTACCGGAGTGCCTGACAGTCAGAGCAAGAAAAGTAAGAAAAAAAACATAACATGAATCATAAAGGCATTAGAAGACATTACCAGTGCTTGAAGGTATTTAGTGAGGTTATATAAAACTGGGTAGTCATAATATGCTAATTTTCAAGCATGTGTGGAGATGTCACGGGGTCTGATGTTGAAGCCTTTGTGTCCATGAAGGCACCCTTACATGTCACAATCATTCTAGTCCCCTAACTCCCCTGGGGCAACCATGACTCAGGAGGTAGGAGCTTGTCTTGTAACCTGTGGGTTGCCACTCTCAGTTGTTGTGTCCTTAGGCAAGACACTTTACCTACGTTTCTCACCTTGCCTGCAGGTGGTGCCAGTGTTTGGCAGCCTCGCATATGCCCTCCCAGGCAGCTGTGGGTACAATGTAGCTATTATCGCTGGTGTGTGAATGTGTGCGTGAATGGATGAGCATCTGAATGTAGTGTGAAGTGCTTTGGGATCCTCTGGATTAGTAAGCACAAGTAAGTAGAGGCCTTTACCATTTTTATCATAAGACAGATCACTTTAGAAAGGATCAATATCCAGAGACAAGCATTGCACTATTTACAACGTCCCATCTTATTCTGCACCACGTTTAAAAGACCGCCAATTCCCATCCAGTAGCAGTTACCATTGCTACTGGATTGGTAAGCAATAATTTCTTATCCCAGGGTTATTGTATTTGGTCAGGCATTATGATATACTAAAGTGCAGTGTAAAACAGTACGACAGTGATGTTACGTTGCAAGCCTTGAGAGTGCAACAGAG
The DNA here is from genome assembly GCA_028564705.1 of Apricaphanius iberus. Taxonomy (NCBI): domain Eukaryota; kingdom Metazoa; phylum Chordata; class Actinopteri; order Cyprinodontiformes; family Aphaniidae; genus Apricaphanius; species Apricaphanius iberus. Next base: position 138,916 of record JAPXFQ010002830.1, read on the forward strand.
GTCAAATATCTAGAAAGTTACCATGTTACTTTGTGACATGACATTGACAGTGACATGTTAAGGCTGCTACTTGGAGTGGTGCTGTAACCAGAACACATGGAGACATGAGTGGTGTTGACTCATTTTGGGTACTTGAGAACAGATATGATTGTAGCAAAGCAAGAAGAGCAGTCCTGCCAATATCATGGAAAGACTCTCTGGTGTCATGGGTTGGGGATCTAGAGGCCATGATTTTGAGTCATCTCTGGTAGTGAATTGAGGTACCCTGATTGCACAGTTTTATGTCAGTGGCATTTTGTATCGTCTTGCCTTACTCTTGAGACAGCACCAAAGTATAGTCTATTAAAATGTCTACTCCTATTCAAACATGATGATTGTGGACTGTCGACATGATAAGCTCCTTAGCTGTGCAGGTGGATTCCCCCATCTTTTTTCAGTTTAAAACACAACTCTGACCCATTTGAATCTGCTGGATCTCAAACGGACAGTTTCAACAGCTGCATGAAATATTCATAGTCATTGCAATATTAACCTTATGTTTCAACATATTTAGCAGTGTTTCATTTTCACAACCCCATCTTGGCACTTAGCTGCTTTTGTTAGTTAAGTGTGTACAGTGGTGAAGGCAGGCCACAATCATTCCACAGTTTGTTTAAATGCCAGTTTTTCTCAATATTGATACTTTAATGTCTCTTTTTCCCTGAAAATGTCTCACAATGCAATTCCTGAAACCCAGGAGGTCTTTACAGGCAACCCCCCCCCCCCCCCAAAAAAAAAAAGAAAAATGCTGTATAATTCTAACATGAGGTGTTTCTTGTTTCTTCCAGGGCTATGTGTCAAAGCGACACTTGTTAATAGAGGTCTAACCTGGTCCCCTGATCCTGACAAGAAGCAAAATGAGAATGGATGGGTTATTTACCTACAAAGAGATGGTGTTTAACACTTCATTTGACATAGCAGGGTACTCTGCTGCGCCGCCTTGTCATTAGTTGGTACAGTTAATGATAAGGAAGTGCCTCAACAATCCTCCTTAATTATTGTTGGTACTGTAACTGTGAGTCATTTCACAGCAAGCCACCCACTCAACAGCAAGATGATTTAATGGTAATAAGCATGTTTGTGATGGAACAAACACTATAAAGGGTGATAGTATGTGGGAGAAAGATGTGCGCCAAGCATCTGTTCAGGGCTGGAGAGTAGCTTTGTGCATGTATGTGCGAAGGAGGAATGCGAAAAGGTGATATCTGTAGTGGTAATGTGCAGCACATATATTGGCAGTATTGTGTGTCTGAGCAATACTAATTTAACTTAACAAATTTTATTTTTCTTCATCAGAAAAAAAATGGGTATCTATGTTTGTCTGAGTTATGTTACTTTAAGCAATGTTCAAATAATTTTGCCTGACATACTTAAAAATAAAAGCAGATATATAGCTTTTTTATTTTTCCTTATACATGCATTTTTTTTTCAACAACAAAAAAATTATATATATATATATATATATATATATATATATATATATATATATATATATATATATATATATATATATATTGTTTTTTCCTTTTCCTGTTGCATGTATTTCTGTCAAGAAAAATATATTTTTTGTTTTTTCCTTTTCCTTATACATGCATGCCTTGTTTTTACATTCCCTCGTCTCTTTTTACTTTACATTATGCATTTTGCCTCATTATGCAAATGAGGATGGTGGCCCTTCGTGGTCCAACTCCTCTACTATTGGTCAATAACTAGAAAGTAGCAGGATCCATGTGCAGATGGATTGTGCATGCCAGGGATAGCCACTTCCACCAAAATCTGGATAACTAAGTCAGCGTCATTATCTTTGTGTGCAGCTAACTGGACTTCAAGGCAAGGCATTTTCCTGGGCAAAAGCACAGGCATGCACACTCCATCTGCAAATTTATTGTTGTCTTTTGCCAAAAGTGTACGTTATAAGAAAAATTTGAAACGAAATATATATTTTTCTTGATGGAAATGTATGTGAAAGGAACCGGAAAAAGCAAAATACATATGCACGGAATAAGGATACGGAAAAACCTTAAAAATATGTACATTTCTTCGCTATATATATATATATATATATATATATATATACATATACACATATATATACACATATATATATATATATATATATATATATATATATATACACACCTCCGACACACACCATTCTACCACCACCTGATTTGTTCAAAGCTTTCATTTTGTTCAGATCATTTTCTGATTTTGCATTCTGAATTTTGCACTTGAAATCAAGACTTCTGAGAAAAAGCAACATTTTTAGTCTGTTATTGTCAATTTTCGCGAACCTGTGCAAACTGTTGTCAATATTTTTTGTTCTTTGCCAACAGGAATGGGACCCCTGGTCTTTGGCTACTGGAGCTCATCTCCTTAAAAGTTTGACAAGTATTATGTTCAGAGACGGTATGCGGTGTGGCATACCTTGGTTGTAATTAGTGGTAATTTTAGCCTCTGTTACTGTCATCTTAAACTAGTCTGCCTATTATCTTCTGACCTTTGAGGTAACCACGGTATGTTCGCCCAGATAACTGCCACTCTGGATATTTTATAAATCCCCTTTGTTCCCTGCTTCGAAGTTTCGGTTTTAACTTACATAAGTCCTCTTTACCACGTCTAGATACAAAAACGAATTGACTTTCTTCCACCTAAATCACTTTTTTAGGAAGCAGTCAAAACAAAGTACCTAAAAAAACAGTTCAGTTCACAAATATTGTAATATTTTACCTTAAATGCAGGTATTACGCAAACTAAAGAGCTCGCTGTGTTTAGTTTACATACTTTCATTCTTATCAGAGTAGTCCAAATCTCATTCAGTGTTTGCGGCAACAAACTTTAAAGAAAATGAAAATATGAATAATACAAATTCTAGATATTCATAATGAGAGATAGTTGACATATGCAAACAGAATGTCAGTTTAGTATAGGTCACCAACATTAGCAATGACACGCAACTGTCAGTCTTGATGGTACACTGCTAAATAGGAGTCACATATTAATTACCCTGATTGTGTTTTGATGTTGTCATATACTTGACTCAATGTAGGAGGGACCAATCTCTCCATGCCTTGATGCTCGGTGTTGCTAGACCTTTTGTTTGGTTGATTTTGTTGAGTATTCCGTAACAAAATGCCGAATAATGTGTGAGAATACAATTAGTGCAAAAACGTTTACTGCCACGAAAGTACATGCAGAGACATTACAATGTCTTTTTATATACACACTACAACCTACACACTGCAACCTGCTGTCTTGGACCATTTGCAAAACGTTGGAATAGAAATTATGTAAATCCACTGGAATGACTAATGCAGTAACACCTACTGAATGTCAAAACTCTATCCCTAGTATATAAGTGACATTAAGCTCCCTCTGTCCATCTGCATGATTTCTGTATTTCAAGTAAAAAGTGTAACTGATGAAGGCACTTACCTCTAGAGATGGCTGCTGTCATAGTCCCATATGCTTCAGTGATTGTATTGACCTTTTACTTTGCAAATGTAAAGATATCAAAACCATAACAGGACTAATGATGATGGTAAGTAAACAACAATAACAGTACCATGTGACTATGTAAACATCATGACCTGACTGATAATAATTCACATTCATGGCATTAACCTTAACAAATGACTCCTAGAACAATCAACAAGCCTTTTTATTTCATATTGTGATGCATTTTGTGTAATTGTTTCTTCCAAGTTACCTCAAAGTGGCCTGTGGGTCTCATTGTTTCATTCAAGAACTTTCAAGATATGCAGTATAGTTTTTGTTTGTCTTCTACATTTACAGTCAATTTTACCTCCTTGAAATGACTGGGTTTAGGTATCTCTGAAAAGCCCTTTTAGTTCCTTTAATGACTTTCTTAAAGTTCAGATTGCAGGTTAGGTTCCCCTTAAACCATAGTTTTGAGAAATATATTAGGAAAAGTTTCTAATAAAATTTTACTAATACAGTATATACATTTTTTTTGAGTCAATTTTGAGGGAATGCCAGACTGGAAGTTACATAGCAGAGTCCTGTCAGCTCGATCAATAGAAAATGATTAACTTTAATGACGACTTTGACACAGAATACATTTTACACATATGATGGACCACAGTCATATAACTATAAGCCTGCATTGTCAAGATAACAGAGAGAGATGAGGGGGAGAGCAATGCTAAACCAAAGGCCAAATCAAACTATTGCTAGGTGATGCTAATGCTATTAGCCTTGGTGCTACAAGCCAGCTTTACTGTTTCTTTTACAATCTAAATATCACGTTGATTCTAATCTTTGATAGCAATCTTTAAACAAACTTGGTAATTAGCAGATGTTAGACAACAAGACTTACAGAACACAAATCCTATCTGCGTAGAGTTGAGATTCTGATCGATCCGGTTGTGTCTACCAGCCAGTTGCTGCAGTTTTAGAAGTGGACAGCAGTCCCATGAAGCTGTAAGCACCACAGCACTCCAGCTGGAGTGAGTCTAACCTGATCTTTGCTTAGGTATCCCCTATTAAACTCTGTCACATCGCTGGTATTTTAATCCTCTGGTCTGAAGTGAGCCATGATGGGGAAATCTTTCATAGCCAAAGCAAAAGTTAAGGGCAGTTTCAGCTACATAAAATGCACCCAGACATAATGCCTGATTTTTGTTTTTGTTTTGTTTTTCCTTTGGAAACTTGTGGGCTCAATGTCCTGACAGGCTGGTGTTTGTACAACAACAATTTACAATTTTTGAGAGAAATTATCACAATCCAAAGCTAATGAACACACTGACCCTTAATAAAATAACCACAGGATCTGATAACTAGAAACTGAGAAGGCAGTGCATAGTATATGACCCCTCAACCCACCCCCACCAGTTATGTCATAGTTCAAAAGAAAAACTTTTTAATTAAAATATTTGCTGTAAAATTAAAATGACCTCAGTAAGGATTTCAAATGATATTTTTTGTACAACATTTTATATACATATTAGAAACTGTTTAATCTGTACTTTAAATCATCATACATTTTCAGCTCTGATACAAAAAAAAAACCCTTCAATAAGAGTTCAAATAGCTTTTTTATTCATATCCATTCCCAAACTGATGGCTCGAAATATAACTGTTTTTACCAATCTCAGCTTTAAAAAAAAAGAAAAAGAATATCTTTATATAAGTAATATCCTTGTTCCTTTGATCCTTATACTCTTTAGAATACATAACCAAACAAAGATTAGCTCAAAAAGCAAAGCAGATACTAGGATTATGCATTAAGCGTTAATCTTATTGTTAAAACTAGACATTTACAAAGGCTGTAAAAAAGAAGCACATCCATTTTTTTTCTATGTCTGACATTAAGTCAGACTAAAACTTCCCTGCTTAAAAATATTATTTATGATTTTTAAATACAGTTACAACAACATAAACATTTTTTTTAGGAATTTCTTACTTTCTTAAAATTCTTGACAGCTTATATATACTTCTATAGTCTGTGGTAGAGCAATTTTTGTTTCTGAGAATAGTTTGTCGGGATTTTGACCCATTCCTCCTGATCGAACTGTTACTACTGAGTCCAGTTTGTAAGGCAAGGCAAGACGAGGCAATTTCATTTGTATAGCACACTTTCAACACAAGGTAATTCAAGGTGCTTTATATGATTCGGTGGTTCAGAAACCAAACATATGATAAAGGCATAGAGAGTAAAAAAAAGCAAAAGCATATGATAAAAGTAGTAGTAGTTTACTCAAAGGCAGCTTTAAACAAATCAGTTTTAAGTTTTGCTTTGAAGCAGCCCAGTGTTTGGGCAGCTTTGCAGTCATCAGGAAGTTTGTTCCAAATAAGGGGGGCATAGAAACTGAAAGCTGCTTCTCCGCATTTGTTTATGATTGTAGGGATTATTAATAAGTTAGAGTTCTAGGACCAGAGTGGTCTGCGTGGTTGGTATAAAGACAGCAGTTCTTCAACGTATTTTGGTGCTAAGCCATTCAATGATTTATAAACTAGTAGGAGTATTTCGAAATCTATTCTCTGAGCTACAGGGAGCCAGTGTAAGTACTTTAGAACTGGGGTGATGTGCTCTACTTTCCGGTTCTAGTGAGGACGCAAGCAGCAGCATTCCGATTCAGCTCCAGCTGGTGTAGGTTCCCTTGCACACAAACAATTTAGTTTTGCCCACAAACGTTGTGTACGTCTGAGATCAGGGCTCCGTGATAGTCACCCAGAGCATTTACTTTACCGTCCATAAGCCTCCTTGGTACTAATTTAGCAGTCGGCTTAGGGTCCTTGTCAATTTAAAAGGACTCATTGTCCCCAAGTTTTAAGTACCTGGCTGATGTCTTGAGAGGATTCTTCCATATTTTCACATCATGTTCTTTTCTAGTGATGACATCCATTTTGGAATGTGCAACAGTCATTCCTGTAGCAAAACACTTGCCAAAGCTTAGAGAATGTCTGTAACAGATTGTATTCAATCTATTAGTGACGTTCTCTAAACCTTTCTTATTGCATTGAAAACGGAAGCACATTTAATACCTGTAGCAGTTGTACTGTTAGTGATTTCAGTCCTGAAAAAAAAGAGAAAATATATACAAATCAGTATAGGAGGAAATACAGAAAACTTCTTCAGGTCCTAACCAGCTTCTTTAGTTAAAAAAAGCTGAATATTGTATGATAAAATGTCATTATCTAGTTAAAAAACAGTGTGAAAACTAAGCAGGTCCTTATGGTTCTAATCAATAATGATCAGTAAACTGCCCTATACAGTATTTGCTGTTGTGGAACTCTGGGGTGTTTGTTAACAAAATGTCGAGCAGGGATGAGATCGGCCATAATGTCATAGAAGCAATATTCATAAAACTAAGAAGGTTAGCAAAATTAGTAGAAAAAAATGGGAATTAATTGACACAGATCATTACTGCATCACAGTTCCCAGTTTCCTACAGAGCTCACCTTGAAATCTAATTTTGCAACTCAGTTACACCTTTCATTTACATCCCAGACTCTATATGAAAAAGTTAAGCATGTGAGACGTCAAAAAACATGAAGGTGCAATTCAAAGTAAATAGAATAAGCAGGGATTCTTTGTGATTGTTGACAAAAATAAGGCCTCCCTTCTATAAAAACATATTACCGTATTGTAACATTTTTAAATATGCATTTGATAAGCCACACACTGTTTGAAAAGATGTTCATAGTGGCGATATATTCCTATGGACTATTTCTTTAGATTGCACAGACATAGCAGTTCTGTGACACATTTTTTATATCATTTCAAAAATGAAATAGCGTTTTCAGCAGTGGGTTTATACCACATCTCATATCGCCTTTGTCTTTAAAAGGTTCTTAAATACAAAGAGAGAATGACTATCTCTCTTATGACATAGTGCCCACTACTCACAGGCTTGGTAAAATGCACTGTTTCTAGGCACTGGAATGTCCATCTTTGTATAACCTAAATATGTGCCATCTTTAACTGCATTTATAGTTTCTTGATATCTGAGGGACAGATGGTGCATTCTGAAATTCGCAAACCAGCCTCTGCCTTTCCAATCTACCTACAGTTTTCTATACCAAGTCAGCGATTGTGCACAGTGTTCCAGTTTGTCAGATCCCTGGTTTCTGCGCATTAAATACTGGTTAGAGACATGTAATTATTTTTTCAGTTACAGTAGCAGCCCATGCGTACAGGGAGAATAAAGATGCTCTCTGGTTTAAATGTACAAATCGGAGATATTATATTTGTATAAGAGGCTGCAAAATGTTTACTTAAGAAACATGTTTAGTTAGGAATAATCCAAGACAAAAGAGCTTTTTAATCGTAATTATTTTAATCTTATTGCAAAATTTGGCTGAGAACAGTATTTAAATGAAAAACTAAAAATATTAAAATATTTCATTCTCTGGGGAATTGAATTTGGTTTTGCTCTCATTGTTAGGTAACAGAATAAAGCCTGGCATTACGTGAAATTTTCCTTTGCCATTTGAATTTTGTTGTTTTTGTTTGTAGACATTCATTTAGCATTGATTACTCAGTACATCCTCATGACTTTGCTTATAATTTGTTTCGTTATGAAATGAAATAACAGTTTTTTTCTGACAATATTAAATAAAAAGTGGTGCTCTTATACACAAGAGATAAACCTTGTGATGCATCGTATGCTGCGTGATTTCACTCATCTATGTTGAACACCAGCCAAGTGTTTTGTGCGCCTAGTATTCTTTGCTGTCTTGTGATTCACTACATCAACACTTGGAGATAGAGAAAAAAAACACCTTCATGTTCTGCTTCTTTATCTTCTCTGCATGTGTATTTATGTGTGGGTGTGAAGCGTTGTCTGTGCTCCGAGGCATATGTTTTTTTCCTCTCTTTTTTTCTTGCTCATTTGCTAGTGTGTAATTATGTGTGTATACAAAATGTGTCTAAGTACTTTCAAGTTTCCGCTTTGACCTCATGGTAAGTAAGGAGGGAGAAAACAATGCAGAGGAAAAAAAACACACGAAGCAAAGCGCGGAACGTGCTTGGTTGGGGATTACACTGGCCCAAATGCATGAGGAAACACAGAGGGGAGCTTCTGTTGCCAGACAGATGAGAGGCTGACAAAGTGCCTGGGCTTTGTGTGACTTTGGTCTAGGCTTTCGCTAACATTTAAAGCTGTGTAAAAGGCTGTAGTTCACAATTAAATTGTATCTGTTTAAATCAATGGAGTCCCTTTTTCTTTTATTATGAAATAACTTGATTTGAAGAAGCAGATTAAGTTTAAATAATAAAGATGTTGATATTTCTTAAGTGATGTCAGTTCAGATCCTTTTTGCTGAAACTTTTTTTTTACGTTAACTCAAAGGCTTATTTTTTTTCTAATTTCTTTGAAAGCAAATTTTTGATTAATTTAATCCTCAAATGAAAAAAAAAAAGTCAAACACAAATTTGAAAGTAGTAATGATTGGACCACAAAGAGGAAAATATATAATCCTATGCTTCTTGCCCTTATGACTGGACATCACTCCAACTGCCTCAGTGTCTGCTTTATGACATATGTAGTCATAAGCCTTCTTTATGCTAATATCTATTTGGCATTCAGTTTAATTAAGCAAACACTGGTATGCCGTGTTATTTTCAATGTAGTATAGAAGCTATCATCATGCATGTTTTGTTCTGTAGAGCGGTAATTCCTGTACATATAGCTCTTTGTTATCCATCCATCCATACATCCATCCATCCATCTTTCTAATTATCACCTATAATAACAGTAGTCTTTTTGTTATCCTCTGCATCTAATGTCTTTAGCTTAGTGTATCAGGTTTCAGGCAAAGTTTTTGGAGCGATTTCATGGGTTATGATCGAAATTGAAGATTTTGTTAATGGTGGTAGACGGGCCAAATCTCAGCTGTGGAGCTGGACCAGAGCCTCCAATCTCAGGATGGAGCAAACAAGTGTGGGTGCCACAGGGCCTAATCCTACAGCGGTTCACAGTGATGAGCGCATATTAGACAAATGCAAATGACCAGGGCTGAGAGTCTACAGGGAGGAGGGGTGATGGTTGGTGGGGTCTGAATCAGTGCCAGGTTATATTTTAGAGAAACTGTGTTGCTGTGCTGATGCAGTGGCCTACAGTTTGCGGCTCTGTCTGATTTTACATATGTTATGCCCCAAGGAATTGAATGTTAAATGTGCATATGTTATTGCAGTATATGGTTAATAGTGTACCTGAGTCATTAATGTTGCATACAACTGCACTCCCAAATACCGTGACATAGTAGTGATGAAGCTAATACATTATTTTCTCTCTTCCCTCCTTTCTCTTTTTCCTCTACACAGCAGCAGATGGTGAGGAACCAACTTCTCCAGGTACGAACGTTTTTATGTTTTGTCAAATGATCTTAAATTGGTCTCTTCCTCACTTTCTGCTTATTCATTTTGACTTTTTTGTATTTTTGTTTTTAATGCCATGGCAAGTTAAAAAAACGATGGGCTACAACATGGAAGACTTCCTGGTAATGTGTAGACCAGGACAGTTTCATGGTGGGGAAAGCTATCAGTCTAGCTACAGAAACTAGATTTTAGATGTTCATGCATCTCGTGTTTTCTTCAGCTTTTCAAAAATATCCATGTGGACGTTGTAGATGGAGAGTTGAAAAATGAATACATAATGACCTTCTTTGCACATTCCCACTATTTCTCCCTGTCCTGGACACAACAGTCATTGAGTAATATTTACACATTGTTTGTTTTGTTTTAATAAAAAGTTATCTGACAGATATGCCTCAAACCACCTTTACAACAGCAACCCCCCCACCTCCCATGTTAGGCATTGTTAGCATTGTAAAAAATGTCACCCTAAGCAGATGTTGAGTATTGACGTATATAGAAGGTGTCTGATTCACAGTTTCTGACTCAGCCCTGCGTAAATGGCCTACTTTATGGATTTTAAGGATAGTGGGCTGAATTTGACAATATTTTGATCACAATAAAAAATACTTTGTCTGATCAAACTTAACCTTGAAAGTTAAAAGTTTAAGCTTTTGAGATTCAGAAGTTTCATCTTTCATCTTTATGCTGTAATAATTTTTGCATGAGGGTCCACATTTTTTCCATTGTCATCAGAGCAGCAATGATATACAGACATTTTAGAATCTTCAATTTGCATATAAATGCATTATGGCCATTAAAAGCATGCCATTAACATCAGTCCCGGTAATGATCTCACGTACAGTCTGTGGTTAAAAAAAAAGAGACGGTGCTTTAATTTCCACAATAACTACCTCTGTTAATTGTCATTAATAATTATATATAATACATGTGTGAATGTTTTCCCATGAAAGCAGAACATCTGCTAATTAAAAGAAAACCAAAATTTTTGCTTGAGCACTGATGTAGTTAAAATGCATCTTCACACCGAAGGGAAAACAAAAGCAACAGAAAGCAAACTTACAAACTGCATCTTCAGCATCTGTTTGTCTTTGAATGTGTGTTGCATTAATCTTAATCCCTGCTGCGTACTTGGGACTGGGTTTGCTAAATCAAGAGGGATTGAACATAATACCCTTGGAATCAAAATAGCTTGTTTTTCTGATGCAAAGACATGTGTAAGCTCTAATTCTAACCACTTAAAGGATGTGAGATGGCAAAAATTAATCAATGACAGCATTGTGGCAAATGCTGAGTATTGTATTACATATTCACCTCTGTTAATTTGTTTGATTGTTTTGACTTTATTCAGTACTGAATGTATTCTCTATACTGAATTGATATAGTAGTTATTTTTAACATTGAACTGTCAAAAGGCTCCATATATATCAAGGAACTACAAAAGAACAATCATTATAATAATTGTATTGCCTTAACTCCTTCCTTTAACACCATCTACAAAGAGAATAGGATAAAATACCATCGCAAAATTCTTTAGTGTCTTTTCCTGCAGAAATGTACATTTATTAGTAGCAAAGTGATGGCAGTTGAAAACACAGATACGCATAAGGAAAGCCATGATAATAAAAATAGTCGGAAAAGAAGATGCGGTGAACAGCAGGGTCAAATTTGTAGTGTAAGAAAAAAAACTTTATGGTTATAAAGAATACCATTCTCAGATTCTAAGAAATGTGCAATCTAAGTTATGTAATAAAAAAAATATAAACAGTGGTTTGTACTGTACATTTGCAAATAAAATAAAAAATAAATAAAAAGAAAACTACAACATATGGAAAAGTGTGTAAATAATATAATGAATGTAAACACGTTTTTGAATTTGTTAGGAGCAGTGGGAATCATAACCTTGTGCCCACTGAGCTGGAACTGAACTGTTAGAGCAAATAGGGCAGCTTGACATGAAAGGCCACATTACTTCTGAGAGTTTAGAGGAATTAAGCAAATCAGGTCCTCATCCAAAACCTTTACACATGTAATCTGTATAATCTGATCTTTTGATTGCACATGTTAACTGTTTTTTCATGGATATTGGGGGTTGGGGGTATTTTTTTTTTCTATTTTCTTTTAGCCAAAACTCCAACTTCAAATTGCTCTTTCATTATTATTGAGGAGACCCTTGGGAGCCAGCTGGCTCTAGCTTTGACATTTCCATGGCATTTTCTAACGCCTGCATTTCTCTCGTTCCTCCTCAACTGCTGGATGATCTCCAGCATGACATCTCCTTTTGGATATTCATTTGACATATTCCAAACAATTTTGTTTCTGCAAAATTCTTACGTCCGTCACCTCTAAGTGCATTTGTTTGATGCTGCGAAATGCTGATGGGCTAAAATTGTAGAATAGGAAAGAAGCATGTGAACAGGAGGCCAGGAACTCTCTAAAAGCATAAGCGCGGGGGGGGGGCACACGCTGGGAGCCTTGATGTAATGTTGGTGGTATGGTGCCAACTTTCATCAGAGGAGGTCCAGGATGGGTGCAATCACCAGGAAACCCGTGAACCAGTGAAGCCATAATAAGAAAGAAAGAGGTTGGGTTAAAATAGATTTGACACAATCAGGCCATGTTAGATTTCTCTTTAGTGTTTCTAGGTGCACAGTCAGATCTAAGGAGCATACATGCAAATTTCACTCTCATGAGGCAGGTAAAATGTGTGTGTGCGTCTATGTGTGTGTGTGTTCTTTAAATACAGATTTTACAAAAGGTTTATAAGGTTTTTTATTGGCAGGCTTACCACTATTAACTCAGCACTTTGTAACATGTTAAAAAAAAAATCTTGTTCAATCCAGAGAAGAGTTTCATTTTCATTTATGCTTTCAATTAGACTGTTCAGTTCTGGTTGCTAAATCTCATTGAAATAAAAGATTTTCAATCAAGAGGAGTAAATCATATTCAGAGCTGCTCTGCTCTGAATATGATTTACTCCTCTTGATTAAGATTAAAATTTCTTTTCAAATGTTTTTGCTCTGCAAAATCCAATCTTGCCCCTTAAACTTGGTGTATTTTTTTGGAATAAAACCAGCCAATACCACAGGTGGATTTCTAGTAATATATTGTTGCAAATACTTTAAAAAGTCGTTTATTAATTAGATTCATTATAGGCACATATAGAAGGATTTCAAACATTTATTACTACTCATTTTCATGACTATGGCATATAGTAACTCATAAAATTAGAATATCACATGCGGTAACCCTATTAATTTAAAAGCATTTTAGGGATATAATAAGTACAATCGTAGGCTAGACTACTGAGTTGGCAGTAGGCCTGCACATAATCTCTCAAACTGCTTATAGGTTGCTTTTACATGTCAGTTTCTTTGGAATGAAAATGTTTGTTAGAAACAGTTGCAAATGGAGCAGGGATAAACACAGGCTTGGTAGAATGTGAACCTGCTGTGAAAGTACGAGGTTTTGGCAGTGTACATGCTCCCACAGTCAAAAGTTACAATATCAGTTTTAATAACAAGAGTATTACTTGCCATAATTAGTCAGGAAACTGACCTGACCTAAACCCAATAGAAAATCTAACTAATTTCAAGACAAACACTACAGACACCACCCTCAAAATGTACTAACAGGCAGTAAATATTTCAAAAGTACTAAGGTGCATATACTGTACAAAACATTCAACATAGGTTCTATTAAGCTTTCATTTATGTCTTAAAAAATGATGCAACATGGTCTAATTATAATATTAAAATTATCTGAAACTGTGAACCGCAACACAAAATAGAAATAAAGGCTTGAAATACAGAACACGCTCTATCTGCAATAATCTTGTATATTATAAAAATTTCAAGTTTCTAAATTTAATTACTGGAAAACAGGCCTAGTTAATTTCTTATGAATTATTTTATGATGAATGGTTTTTCATGCTCTTGTACACTTATTCAGTCATAAAGTATTTCATGTAGTGTAAATTGTAGCTAGCAACAGAAGACTCATCTTTCTCCTTAAGAACACCATAATTTTTTTACATTCAAATATATAGGCAAAATGTTTGTGACAGCTTTCAGCTAAGATGCAAGGGAGCATATGTGGTCTTAACCCTGAAAATGTCAAGTCCTTCTGACTGATTCTCAAAGGAGTCAGATAATACTCTCCCATGTTTAACCAATGGTCAGGTGTTTGTAGCTGATTGATTGGGCTTTGTTTTGCAGCCAGAAAGGAACTCACAAAGCTTGTGCTAGAAATGCACAGGATCCCATCAATCTCTGAGTGAGTGTCGGTTTATATATCACATCGGCTGACATTCACACAAGAAACGCTCTAATAGTTCCTCTACACATGCACCTCACATACATTCATCTTACAACATACATGAGCGGAGGGAACATCTACTTGCAACAAGCAATATACCTTTTTGCGTGCCTCGGATCCCCCCTTCTTCACTTTATTGTGAATATCTTTTGTTGATCGTAAAGAGCACCCGTGTTTTTGGACAATTTATGCCACTGACACGCTCACCTTTCAGTCTCTTAAAGAAAATCACTATTTTTGTCAGTGATTAGCATTCCCTAGTACAATTTGAGGATATCAGAAGGTTATTTTTGAATTGAAGATTTATTTTAAAAACTTGAACATTTCATCGGACATTGTACGTGTCTTTTGGGAAAATTAAAGGGGGTTAGGTCTGGGTGATATGGATATGATGACGATATGATTTTCTTTTCATGCCAAATTCAATTCTTGATCTGCATTATTTTTTTCTCAGTTTCTGTTCTAACTTTTTTTTTCAAATGACAGGAAATATTTTTAAAACTTCTTGCTATATTTTTAAAACTGCTTGCTTTTAATTCAACTGTCCTTTCTTGGTGATTACCTGGATTCAGAGTCTAGATAAATAAAATAAAAAAATAAAAATAAAAATGGAAAGCCTCGAGTAGCCTCACTTTGAACGGTGGAAACCCAAGAGGTGCAGTGGAGATATTCTTTTCCCTCAATATTCCAAACGTTCAATCTTCCTAACTAGAACATTTGATAAATGAATTTAAGCGTTCTATTGCCAAGCCCTCCTCTTTGGTAGCATTACCTCATTTGTGATTCACATCCAGAAGCTTTTTATTTTCAGTGAGGAAAAAAAAATCAATATACCTGGCAATATTGCTTAATTTCTCATTCATTTGTTGTACTGAGCTGATTTTCAACCAATGCTATACACTTTTTTTCAAGTTGTAGCAAAGCTTCCATAGTTCAGCACATGCCAGTTCCGACTTCTCCGCTTTCTTTGTGATGCTGTCAAATTTTTCACTTGTGGCTTTTAATTTGTCACAATAACTTAAGAGAGCATGATATCCTCACCCTTAGGATGTGTTGGTGTCTATCACTTAGAATGAAATAGCAGCCTTGTCATTGCACGCCCTCCCCAACAGTCAGATATGCCTTTTAAAAACAGAGCTAAAAAAGGTACACAAATAAGGGAACATGGGGAAACACCATGCAGTGGGTAGAAAAAAATATGAGATTGTTTGGATTTTTATGTCAACACTTATTTTACAAGATTTTAACTGAAAATGGGTTACCATATTAATCAGCATAACTTTTAATTTTGTATCAATATTTGGATATTTGTTGCTAGCATTCAGAGATGGATTTTTAAAGCTGTTGTTTTTCTAGCCTCAGGCTTCAAAGTTAGTCATGAAGCAAATTACCCAGTCTCAAACCCACATAACTTGCATCATAGCCAGTGTTCTAGGGTTATTCATGAGACTATAATGTCACCATATTGCATTTAATGGTATATTTGGTTGTTTCTTGATTCAAACATCTATTTAAGGATGCATTCACAACAGCGATGTTCAGTCCACTTAAACTCTAGTCCGCTTGCCCTCGTTTGGAGAGGTGTGCAATCAAACTCTGCTTCGCATCAAGGTAGCCAACTATAGTCTGCCTAAAAATGTATTGGTTCAATTGAAACAAACTCTGCTGCAGTTTGATTGCATATATGAATGACAAGAGACCCCAGGAAAAAATCAATAGCAGGAAGCGGACTATTCTGCAGGGCAGCCTTTAGTCTCTTCACAAAGGCACCAGAAGTTATACAGTTTATTAATTCAACAATATGTGGCAAGGTACACCCAGACGGGATTCTTTCCCACGACTCCTAGGTGAAGGTCATGTGCGCTAACTAGTCAGCCAAAGAGATATCCCTGTGGCCAAGCTGCCTGGGCAAATGATCTATCGGAGCCATAGTGACAGGACCTCCACACTGTCACAAATAGTATCGGATTGGTATCAGGTATCGACAGATACACAAAATCCAGCCATCGGTATCGGTATCTGAACTGAAAAGGATGGATCGGTGCAGCCCTACTTAAAACTGCCACAATCTTCTGCCACTCCTGTTTGTTTACTGCATTACTGCACTGTACAGAGAGTGTCCCCCACCACGCAAAGAAATGCAGCACCTCCACAGCGCCACCATACAAAGGGAGGGGAACATACTGCTAAAAAGCTTTGGTTCATATGAAAAACAGAGCAGTGTGAACACGAACCACAGTAGGCCTGGTCGCTATACCGGTTCATACCGAAAACCGGTGTTTATGTTTCGTTACAATATGAATGTTTTAATATACCCCTATACCGGTGAATACCTCGAACAACTTCCGGAACATTTAATAAGGGGAATTGTTTCAGCCAGGACCTATTTCACTGCTAAACGCTCTTCACCAGTGTAGAAAATAACAATTTTAACTAAGTGCAGCTGCTGGCAGGAGCGAAGGACACAACGTTTATCAGCTTTAAAAGGTCAGATGACAACCGAACAGCATACCTTTTACAAACGCTATTGAGAGTAACCAGTAGGGGGAAGTGTTCAGCGCTATTTAACCATCTGAAGGTAAACGCGGTCAACGGCGGCAAAATCCGTAAATATGTTTTACATACCATCTACGATAATTATGTTTTTTTTTTTTCTGTTGTTATCTGAATATTAACCAGCTAATAATCCCCTACGGTCGCCATGTTTATTTTACTTCTTCATTTAGCAAATCCTAACTGAGTCTTTACTCTGCCCCCAAGCGGGGTTCTTCAGTACTACATGCAAAGCAATTAAAATATGCAATTTGTTGCTTGCGCCAACGTGAGGTTTAAAAAAAGTATTCTTTCAGCCTCAGATTATCAAGAATATCTACCAGAATCATAATCATTTTAATTATTTTCATATCATTCACCTGTGTCTGGAAAAAAACATGATGCAGTCCATATGGCAGTAAAATGGGCTATTTAAAGCACATTTTTATATTCTTGATTCTTATAAGATAATATGGATATGAACGGTCTTGTAGGGAGAACAAAAATACCGTAATACCAATATGTTTTTTTTTTAATTCTATGAAAGGAAATCTTTTCATACCGCCCACCCCTAAACCACACCAGCTAAAGGTACCAACAATGTTGAAATGTTGTTCCCCAATCAGATTGTCAGATGGAAAAGCACCCTAACACTATATTTGCACATTTGAGGAGAAGAAAATAATTTTAAAAAATCACTAGAGGAAATGTGCTCACATATCCCCCTTTTTGATTTTTTTCTGATTTACTATCCTCACACAGCTCTACTATTGTTCTCTGCAACTGAATATTGAAGCAAAAACAATAGTTGTGATGAATGGACCAGTGTGTACACAGCCAGTATGCTTATACCTAATTACCATGAACATGAATTCCCATGCAAATTAGGGATCACAACAGCTTTTTTGAATGCCAAGCTTTGCTGACCAGGGACCTGGCCAGGTAGAATATAAACAGCCCCTTGTTTTCAGAAGGCAGGCCGGTATTGTGTAACAGCTTAAATCTCCAAAAAGAACTTTAAAGAATGTAAAGTTTTGCATAGAGTTAACTCAATAAAAAGAAAATGAAAAAGACAATGTTGATAACACACACACCAAGACACTTGAAAGCATAGTGGAGATGATTTTGCCTTCCATCTAAAAAAATTAGATGGCAAATATAAAAAAAATTGAAATTAAATGTTGGTAAAATGTCTAAATGTGGTTTATGGATAGTTAGGGCACCCAGTGCCTAGTATGAATATTTAGACCCCTGGAACTTTTTTACGTTTTTTTCTAATTACAGCCACAACATTCAGTAATTACTGTAGAGTCCCCGTTAGTCTAATGTCATTTCCATATTGTTCCACCTGTTCTGTAAATGCCTCAGAGGAACAGAAAGAATTGTGACACATAGGAACACAGCAGGGAATCACTAATAAGGCTGAGTTTAGGCCAGTGTCCCTCAATAGGCTGTCAGGACCCGACCCGTAAACCACCTATTTCTGGCCTTACAGTGGAAATTTCACTATATCCACATTTACCTAGAGGCAGCACAGTATCGTATGTGCTCTATTTAAATAATACCAAGAAGACTACACAATGCACATGTGTCAGCTCTGTAACAGAGAAACATTGCAGACATCCCTGTGCTATAGGCACAGTGACTGTCTGTCACTTGCATATAACTGAGTGACACGTTTACTTTCACTTTTGGAGCTGCTCATTAATAGATTCTTCCTCAGCAGTTATTGGACAGGAAAGACAATGTTGTGTTCTAAATTTGCTGATTAAAGAAAATTGGGAAATTAAATAGTCAGTTTAACGATGAATAGAACATTTTGCATTTATTCACCCCGCCACCATGCACATTTGCTTAATTTGCCAAGAGACAATTGCAATGATAAAAGCTTCCAATTCAAATCTTTACTATGAGACCAAGCGCAAGAATTTTAAAAATATATTTCCTCAAAAATCCAAAGTAGGAACAACAACGATAAATGTAATGAATTCATCCTATGAAGCTGCAAGTAGGATTAAAGTTAAATCTTTGACTCAACAAGAAAAAGCAACACCATGCTCCCTCAGAGTTTTTTGGATTGCAGAAATTATAAAATATATTTGTTTTATTTAAGTATTCATTTGTAACTAAATGGAAATTATGTTGCATTCCTGTTGCTGTTTAAGATTGAAACCAACAAGGTTTTTTCAAGGAAATTTTATTTAGGCATGTTGAATAGATGTTTATTAAAAATAACTTTTAAACTGATTGGAATGTGTGTACGATTACACTAAAATTAGTTGCAAAGTGCCTTGAGATGAAGTGTTGTGAATTGGTGCTATGGAAACGGAACTGAAAGTGAATTAAACTTTAATTGGGTGACAAAAGATAATATAATTGGGTGACAAAAGATAATAAACGGGCCTTTGAATGGTTGAGATTATTTTTGTGGCCCTTATTTTTGAGTACCCCCGGTTTAGGTTATAAAGCAATGTTGCAAGCTTTGACCGGCCATTAGAGGTAAAACTTTAAGTTTGCCACAATCCAAGCTGTTAATTCAGCAAACATATTTGAAGAAGATGTTTTGGTCAGGTGGGATACAAATGCCAATTTTCCCCTCATGTAAAAGAAAATTAAACATCACACTGAACAAACCTTGCACTGTGAAACACGGTGGTACAAGCATCATACTGTGTGGAACGTTATTTTTCAGCAGAGGGGAGCAATGTTCAGCATTGATGAGAAGACGGAGCTGAATAAAGGGTCTCCCGGAAAACTGATAGAGCCTGCAAAAGACTTTTGAGAAACAGTGAGACAGTGGTTCACCTTTGGAAAGACAATGACCCTAAGCATACAGCCAGAGCTCCTATCTAATGGTTTACATCAAAGCATATTGATTTGTGAGTGATCCGCTCAAAGTTCAGATTTAAATTCAATTGATAATCTATCTCAAGACTTGAACATGGATGTTCCCAGTAGGGGTGTGAGGAAAAATCGATTCACGTCTGAATCTCGATTTCTATTTAACAAGATTCAGAATCGAGCCGAAATGTTTGAGAATCGATTCTCAAAAAATATGTTTTCTGAACCTTTTTACATTTTCGCTTCGCGTTGTGTTTGTCATGCAACGGCCACTGTCGCATTGACAGGTCTGATGTGCCGTTGGCTAGCTAGCCCTAGCTGCTGGCGCTAGCTAGCTAAAGCTTCAGCATGAAAGACGAAAGAGAAATCCAGCCCGCCCCGTCTTTGCTGAAGGTAAATGTTTGGGCCGTCTAAAAGGTCTTCTCCATGCCAATGGCACCCTTGGCTAAAGTTTTTTCTTTTTTTATATAAATTTGCAAGTATATAAGAGCGATCTTTCTTTATAAGCTACACATAAACATCCAGCAGTGCTGCACACCTGTGGCGCTTTCAAGGAAGTCCGAAATATATGCTGAGTTCAATAACGTTAGGACTTTTAAAATTTCTAACAAAAACAATGAAAATAACATAAGCCATAAATTTCTGTTTAATGATGGTTGATAAGCAACATTTGGTGCATACTAAATATTTTCAATGTATTTTCTACTACGTAGCAAAGAACAAACAAATACATATTATTATTTTTTTTTCTTCTTAAAAAATATCAGCATTTTTTTTTTCAAGACTAGAAATTTTGTTTAAAAGGTCTTGTATGTCCAGTTGCAATTTCATATCTTGTTACTTTTGAACCAGTTCTCTTCTCTCAACATAGATTGTAAAATCCATTTTGTGTTGATGCCCTATTACATTCATGGCTCACTTCATCACAGACACTTGGCAGATCAAGTTGTGTGTATTACAAACACAAATGATTAATGAAAGAGTATTAATTAAGAAAAAAAAATGATTTGAATCGAGGATCGCTTCTGAATCGAGAATCGTTTCTGAATCGAATCGTCACCCCAAGAATCGGAATCGAATTGAATCGTGACAGGTTGTAAAATTCCCATTCCTAGTTCCCAGACACTGTAGCCTACTGAATCTATTTTGCAAGCAAGAATGGGTAAACATTTCAGTCTTTATGATGTTCAAAACTTATAGAGACATACATTACTCAACCTTTAGAGTTTTCTGTATTTCTAGACAACACAACACAATTTCAGGCTAACCTGAAATTGCTATACAAATGTTTCTATGAGGCATCCGATGTTTGAAATGTCCACTGTGAACAATCAGGTTTAAATGTATCATTGAGTCTTACCTCAGTGAAAATACATGGCTGAAGCAATTTTGGCAGAAATGGTAGCCTTCATCCAGGATGATTCTATAAGATGGACATAGCTATTCTTTGAAGTTTTCTTCTCTTCTTTATTAAAGAAAGAAAATGTTGATCTAAAGCATCAGCTCAGTTTCATTTCCAGGTCCTTCTGGGGCTGCTTTACAACCCTATGATCCTAACTGGGTCACTCCATGAGTTTAAAAAAATCTTTCTGAAACCACTCCTGTGTTCTTTTGCCAGACTTTTTAAAGAAACTCTCAAAAGGTTTTCCATCAACTTTTTTTCCACTTTATAGTTCTGACTGTCTGCTTTTATCCCAGTTCAATTCCCTATTGTAGAAAAAAAGCATTCCAGTATATAACTTGATGGTATTAAGGGGTTGCTGTTAAGGACCTTGGTTCCTGGGCACAAGTGGTTGGGAGGTTTGTTAACTCAGTGGCACATTTTTTTCATTTGCAAAGAGAATTTTGCTTTTCATGTTCTGATGTTCTCATAAGGGCCTTTTGGCACCTGAGTGGTTTTGTGATTTTATTTTTAGAAGGGGACTAGCTTCTGTCTTCCAGATCTACAGTACAATAAATGCTGGATTGCAAATGGCAACTGCTATGAAATATGCTGGGACTCAACTGTGAGCTGGCACCAGGCATATGATTCAGGTGGATTATTTTTCATTTTTTCAACTTCAAACACTAAGTTTCAAGTATCTTATATGTTTTTAATTGAAAGCTAGTTTTTGTGTTTGGCTAAGTAATCTGACAGTGAGAATAGGTCTGGTCTTAGATGTTACATTTCAATCACGCACAACTTAAGTGGGTAAAATTTGATAAACTGGTCAAATATCTTGGTCTTTCTTTTTTGTTTTTTTAAGAGCTATATTTTATGGTTGCAAATCCACTGAACAGGATTGTCCGTTTGACATATTGGATAACTTTTTGAAACTGTTTCATCTGTGCTATTAGAAATTTTCAACCCTTTGTTCTGCTCCACATTTTACCCCCACTCCAACCCAGTTTGAAATCCTTGAAACATCAAGGGCAGCAAGACAATGATTAATTTCCAAGTTTGATCCAAATGCAATCACTTTAATCATCATCACTTCAGAAATAAGGGGTTACATCTCTGTATTTGTCAAAAAAGGCTCTTGATAATTAGCTGTCTGGGCTGGTGGAGGCAAAAAAACAACAACAAAACAATGCATTGTGATACAGTAAGATATAAAGTGTCTTGCAAAATTGTGCATTCTAGTTGACTGTTTCCACATTTTGTTACAGTACAACCACTACTTTGAGTATATTTCATTTTGATTTTACAGTATGTGACAGAGCAATGCGAAGTTTTGAGGAATAGTGAAGTGAACTACTGTAAGTTGTTTTTAAAAACTTATTCTACAAGCAAAAACCTGAAAAGTGTGGCATACATTAATTTTTAGCCCACCTAAGTTACATCTTTGTAGAACTTTGTAGAACCAGCATTTGCTGTTTTTAGAAATGCAGTTTTAGAAACACATATATATATATATATATACATTTTTATTTTTTTTATTTTTTTACATGAAAAGTACCTCAATTGGAGGTAGACATGAAATTTGATTAGGCCATTCTAACATGATAACTCCTCCTTCTTCCATGATGTTTCATGGTGAGGCTTGTTGGTTCACGGTGGGGTGTATTGTTAGTTTTATGGCACATGAAGGCAAGAAAGTTTACAAAATGTGTTTTCTTCAACAATTTCTTTTTGCCGATCTTACATAAGAAAACAACAAAAAACGGACGACTTTTGAAATGCACAGCTGGGGCTGAACGATTAATTGCATATGCAATTAAATCGCGATTTGGTAAAATGCGATTTCCTAATCGCAAAGGCTGCGATTTAACTTTATGTAAACATATCTGCTAAAGTCACGTGACTTGCAAACAATGCAGGGAGAGAAGGAAACGCTGCACTTTAACCAGTTATAAAATGACCAAAAGCTTAACAGAATCCAACACTACACAATAGTTAGTACCAAAGAGGAAGAGTACATCAGTTGTGAGAAATTATATCTGCTATGAAAAGGTTGATGCTGCGCAACGCCAGGTATTATGCAGAAACTGTCTTGGTATTGTTGCTGCCTCACGAGGTAGGGTACAGTACGAACCTTTATCAACACCTAAGAACATCACACCACCATACAGTATATGAGAGTTGCACAGCTAAACTGACGCCACCAGTGTTTCAATTTCCAGTAAACAAACTTCCAGCCAACAGGGATCGCTGACCGAGCTGTTTGAAAGAATCACTCCTTACGGACATAAAACAACGGCACACGAAAATAATTCGTGCTATAACGGGGTTCATAGCCAAAAGTATGTTTTGTTAACCATGATGAATAAGCTAGGATTCAATCTCACACACACATTTTAGCCACATTTTACCTGCGCTGTATAAAAATTGCCGACAGAAAGGTGAAGCCGCACCGAATACAGCGGAGTATTTTGCAGCAACTGACCTGAGATCAAACTGCTTTACAGAGCCATACCAGAGTCTGAAAGTGCATTTGATCGATGGAGAAGTAAAAATCTGGGCTTGTTCCTTCAAGCATCCTACTTCCTGGATAACCACATGGAGGAAAACATTGCAGCCGGAGGGAATTATTAGCTGGGATCAAAAGGAAGAAAACCTTGATTGCAGAACGACACCGATGACCATCGAGTGTGATGATTAAAAGTAGATAAAGTTGTTGCCTTTATTTGCCTTTGTCTTAAAATAAGTAAATAATCTTATGGAATAGAATAAAATATGTATACAAATCTGTTTATAATGCACAATATTTTTGATTGCATTAATTAAAAAATGCATGACAAAAGCCCCACAAAAATAATTGCACATTAAATCGCAATATTGAAGAAAAAAAATCGCAATTAGATTATTTTCTAAAATCGTTCAGCCCTATGCACAACTAAAGGTTGGCCTGTTGACAGAGTCTCTAATGCATTTTGATCCCACTCTATGCTCTTATCTTTCCTTAATCAGGGAAAGGAAGAAACTGAACAATTACCAGACTGTGCCCTCTTAATCAGTAAGATCAGCAGCGGTATCTTAAAGCCAGACGTCTGCCACAGGCTTATCATCTCCTTTTTTTGCCTGTCAAACATGTTTTTTACTTGCACACATTCTCACTGTGTATTTTTGAGCATATTTGTGTCTAAACCTATTTTAAATGAGTTTTCAAAGTACAGAAAATATATGGTTTTCTTTCATGTGGCTCTTAAATTACTGTCTGGGTGACATGCATTTTTTACTCGTTATAGGCATGTGTAAAGCACACGATGAATAACAATGCGCTTTGACAGAGTAAATATATTACCTAGTTGCATTAGGTTTTTGTCTTCTTAGTAAATAAGAATGTGATAAATGGAAACTCATTATGTTTATATTTTTCTTTCATTCATGCATAGGCCCCTGTCATCCAAACCCCTGCCACAACAGAGGAACATGTGAAGTCAGTGAAACTTACAGAGGCGATACGTTCATTGGTTACGTGTGCAAGTGTCCTCCAGGCTTCAGCGGAGTTCACTGCCAGCACAGTAAGTGTGTTCTGTCTTTAACATTCAAAGTCAATGACATGATCCAAAAAATAAGATAAAATCAGCTTTTTTGTAAATATGCAGAAAAATTCAGGTTTGCCTGCACGACCGGGGCACCAGAAAGCATTAATTGACTTTATGATCAGAGCTCTTTTAACACAATGAATGACCTTGTGCTATGAATGCATTCTGAGATGTGGAAAAAAGTGAATTATTGTTGAAAAGTCAATTTCAGCAGGACAAGGGGATGGTGAAAAATGAAAAGCTGTGCTTGCTTTGCTTTGCTCAGAATCAGACTGAGCTGGCTTTGTTGTAGTTGTACTAAAACTATAATGAAAATATTGAAAATGTATATGACTCAGAGACATTTTGTTTAAAAGAATAATTCTACTAGATAAAAAAAATATTTTAACTTCTTGAAGCCTGATTGTTTTGTGTTATTTAGGAACTGTTTAGATGTACAAAATAACTGTTAAATTAATATAAATTAGAATATATTCTTATTTATAATAGCTAGATTGTATGTATAAGTCAGCCGAAATCAGTAATTTTACTGCATTTTTTTTTGCACAGTTTGATTTATACATACATGCTCAGAATTTTTTCATGTCTAAAAGAACAGGAAAGGTTGGTGTGATGGAGGTACTTGGATAAAAGTTGTTTGTCTCGGTGTTGCCTTCTTTCAATGTATTGAGCCATTTTCCATATTGAAGCAGATAGTTTTACGCAGTCCATAATGTCTGTGATTACTCTGCTATGCTTCTTTTTTGTATTCTGATTGTATACTGACTGTTTTTAATTTTGGAAGCTGTGTCTTGATGGTGTGGTGGGTTAAATGGAGGTGCTGGTAGCTGGTTAACTAGACAGAAATGCATTGTGTAAGTAGTTTCTCCTCATATCTTTAATTCTATATAAAAGTTGCAAATCAAATTTAACAACAAATGGAAGATGTGTCCGTTCCATTCAATTCTTCATTATTTATACAATCTTAGTCCTACTCAGGGTCCTGAGAAGAGGCTAATGCTAATCTTCAGCTGATAGTGGAGGAAAGACAGCACACCGTCTGAAGGGGTCACCAGTGAGTCACACATAGGGCAAACATGCATGACAAACAAGAATAACCACCATTTACTCACACGTGCCATGAAATACCATGTAAACCCTGCATAGAATGTCCATCCATCCATCCATCCATTCATCCATCCATTTCATAAACCCCTTCTCCTCAAGGAGTCGCCGGGTGGGGCTGGTGCCACCCTGTACAGGTCGCCAGTGCATAGGAATGTAAATATGATTTATCAAAGGAAATAAAATCCTCAGCTCAAAGCAGCAACAAGCTTGCTATTGACAATCCAGTAAACAAAGGCTTTGTCTATCTTCTTTACATCCTACAGTATCATAAATAGGCCACGTTCTATGGCTTCCCCATCTGTCTGTGTGCTTGGGTGAGCATTGCATAAGCTTAGATAATGCAGTTGTCTTTTCATGCAGGTGCACTTATGGAGCATGCAATGGCTTTAGGGTTTCATTGCGCAAAAATTGTGCTGAGATGCATACTTATGTGTTTAATAGAAAATGAGGAATAAGCATAAGCATAAGATAAGAGGAGAAATATTTTCTCCATTCATAAACAAGCAGGAGCGATAATAGTTAATATAAAAAAAAAACAATCTCATACAGTGGAATCACTGTTATCGTTTGAATAAAATTGCGGGCAACAAACCCATAAGAAAATAAGAGCACTGTAGACATAAGCAGTATGTAATTGTCTTTATTTACACCTCAAGTTGTGAGAAACTGGCTGGTCATAATTCATGTATTGCTTCCTCTTAAGCCTGAAGGGTTGTGAAAAACTGATTCGATATGGGTTGAATGCACATTAATGTCCTCTAATTTCTCTCATGGTCTTTACAGTTGAATGGGAGCTAGTGCGTCAGGATACTTTAATAACCAAATCTGTGTCCAGGTAATTCCCAACAATATATTATCAGGGCGTATGAATTATTGTTTCTCCTAGAGCTGTCGCTCTCCATCCCTGTCCTCTGGATCCATTGCCCTTCGTGTTTTGGATGTGTACCTGCTCCACACAAGATTCAAATTATTGCATTGCCTCCTCAGCATGGCATCAAGTGCAGCAGAAGCCATTTAATCTCCTATTCATATAATCAGGTGTGTGTCAGCAGGGTAACAGCTAAAACATGCAGGACAGTGGGTCCTGAGAACCAGGATTAAGGATCATGGTCCTAGAATAGCTGAGTTTCCTTTGTATGGTATGGTCTTGGCTTTGAATAAATAAATGAATGAATACTTTATTTTAAAAAAACCTTGATACAAAAAATTGTTTTACATTTTGGTCTTGTTATACAGAAATTGATGGAAATCAGTTTGACTGTTATAAGATTACTGCATGTTTTACTTGAACTACTGAATCTAGTTTCGGCATAATTCATTTCAGCCTTTTGCATTTAAGATCAGAGCTGAGTTCAATTCCACACCTTTGAATAATATTCTAAATATATAAACCACATATTCATCTGTTAGACTGATTTTTATTAAGCACACTGAGTAATAAGGTTATACATGGAGAAAAAAACTTCTATTATATTTAGTAAATATTCTTTTTTAAATCTAATTAACCATGTTTAATGAAACCAAACATTTTTCTTGTAAGTAAATCTTGCAATGTCTTGCAAAAGTATTCTCATCCTCTGAAATCTTTTGCATTGTGTCACATTACAGTCTCAAATATATTTCAATGGATTTTTATGTAATAGGACTATAAAACACAGCGGACAGTTAGGATGCCGAATGAAGATCATGTCTATTATTTGTTTCAGAAAATGTGATGACAAGAATGCCCCCATGGCCCCTTCTGTCCACCGGACACATATGCAGTGCATATTGTAATAGACGTGTTTTATGCAATTCAGCAGCTTGTCTAGTTTTAGAAGCGTAGCACATAAAAATTAGAATTAACACGTAAATTTAGGAGAGGGCTGAGACACAACGCTTCTGAGGCACTTCATTTTCGCGCTGCTTCGCACCTGGTGGAAATTGACCCATTGACTTTAATAGTGGCGATCAGCCATGTATTATAGGTTTCATGGACATTAAACACTGTTTACACATCCAGTGGAAAATAGGGGTGAGTCGGTACTTTGTAGAACCCCATTTCAAGAGCATAATGCTGCCACCGCCATACTTGACTGTGGGGGATAGTATGTTCAGGGTGAGATGAGGTTATGTGCGGTTCATTTGTTACCTTATTGCTACACAAAGTGCTTTTAACATGGGTGAAAGTTTCAAACTTATCTCACACTCTTACAGTATGATGTTTCCCTAGCATGTTTTTTTTTTTTTTTTTTTTGCAAATTGCAAACAGAATTTATTGTGCAGTCCTTTCAACAATCATTTAATCGGGGTCACTTTTTCATAAAGGCTAAATTGGTGGTGTGCCTTACTTGTTGTTTTACTAACAGATTCTCACATGAGCACCTAAGCTATGGATCTCTGCAGCTCCTTCAAAGTTAACATTGGTCTCTTGGCTTTTTCTCTAAAACATATTCTGTATAAGAAAAACAAAAGATAGAACACACTCTGCAATAAATAAAACTCATTTAAAGGACTGTCCCAGATCTTTCCTTTTTCTTTTACCTGAATTGGATACAGCTACAGGCTCCTTAGGGGCACCTTTTACTTGAAATATATCAATTTTCCCAGTAAGGTGCTCACCTTCTCCAACTCTTAATATGTATACTTTTGTTTTTGTTAGTTTCTCTGTTAGCAAGATTATTTAAAAAGTTATTTTTAGATTTTGATTAAATCTTTAGGAAAAGACCGCAGTGGGACCCCGAAGAAATGCTTTGATTTTGGAGGGGATCCAGATCACTGTCTTGGGGGATTAGGTGGATTAAGCTAGTTAGCAGCATAACTCTAGAGTGGTTTTCTAGTTCACTTATGCTCTCAAATAAACCTCTGAGGCTTTCATGGAACTGCTGTATTTATGCTGAGATTAAATCACTGTCATGTGATACTCTTACTGAAGGCCATTGGTAGTGCTGGATTTTTATTTAGGGGTATTGAAGTAAAAGGGACTATATAAAAATTTACATCACACTTTTTAGAATATCTTTTGTAAAAAACAAAATTGAATAATTTTCCTTCACAGGTGTGCACTACTTTGCTTTACATTAACTTCAGTAAAATATTTTTAAGCATTTGGTTGTAATGTGGCAAAATGTGAAAAGGTTTAAGAGGGTATAAATTGTGCAAGTGACTGTAAAGAGAGAGAAAAAGAAAAATCAGGTGCTTACTAGACAGAACAATGATGAGGGGTTTTCTGTCATACTAAATTCTAGAATAGTCCGGAATTGTGTGGCAAATTACAATCATACTTGTGAAAACCGGGGTTAACGGGTTAGTGTCAGTGCTTGAGCCATGATTATCACACAGTCATTTATCTTCTGAATTGTGTGGCGTCATGTTCCCGTGGTGACAAGAGAACAAGTGTGCCGTTATTGGGCGAGTAGCCAAACGCTGTAATGAGCTGTCACAGTGTGAAGATTGGGACTGATTGCCTCAGACGTCATGAGGTTGCAGATCGTTTTTTGGGGACGCATTTTCAAACTCTCAAGGGCAAATGATTTGTAAACTGTTGGAGCCGTAGTTTTTGTTTAATTTTTTTTCTGCTATCTTAGTACAAACCAGTTGGATGTTTTGATTGATTTAAGCATTGTTTTGATGCGGTTTGTGACTTTACCTTATTCCATGTTTATTTGTGATTCATGCTATAAATCACAAGGCAAAATTTATACTAAGCCAACATGGGAAATGATTTTGGTTTTATTATTTTCATTTAGCCTAAGAACAGAAAGAAGAAATAGTCTCGTTAAATTTGCTCATGGATGACCATTACTCACCTTCTTACTCAATATTTCTCCAACATTTCTTCTACAGCAAGTTCTTTGAACAGATTCCATCTTGGCTGTCGATCAATGTGTGTCTTGAAACACCCCAGCAGAGCAGGATTGATTAAGGCTAAATGTAGGATGTGTGAAGTGCTTTCTTTTTTAAGATTTTCCCCTGTATTTGATCCCAGATTGACAGTCGATATCGTTCTGTATTAGTCCTGTTGCTTGGACAGGTTTTTGTCACAGGGAAAATCAGCTCCAGTCTTTATAGCGCTGACCTCATGTAAAAGCAGTGAGACACCATGACTGATATTCAGTTCACCTGGGGCAGACCACAGACTTACTTTCATCAGCCTGGAAGAAAGAAACTGACTCCATAAAGACTCGCTGTGTGCTTATTCTCCTGTGCCCCGTTTAGCACTGCATCAGTGAACTGTTTAGTGTATGTACCACCTTTAAGAAGTATCCAGTGGCTTTTCTGGAAGGTTTCCTTCCCTTTTTTGCCTTCCAAGTCTCTTTGTGCATACCGTATCTTTTTTTTAAAAATTGAAAACAAAAATACATAACACTACAACCCAAGGCTGCCTGTACTGCAACGCAAGTATTTAAACCTGAGTATGCGTTAACCCTTAAACATTTGACATTAGTAAAACATTCTGCTTGTAGGAACCCATTCTCAACACCCATCATTCCTTTTAGCTGCTACAAAAGGCCAAGTGATTTCCACCACCAAAAAATAAGTCACTTTTTAACCTGTCACTGCTCCACAGGAGGTGACCCCTGTACGCCAACTGCATATTTACATATTTTACTAAATGAAGAAATTACTAAAGAAGAAAGAGGGATAGATTTTGTTAGCAGGCAACAAGGCGAGGCAGTCTCAGATGAAGGGGAGTATTTCTGGGCTTGCTGATTATACTTCCTCTCCCCTTGAGTGAGGTGGTTGTTTTTTTCTTCCTTACTATGAAGCTGCACTGTTAAAGTCAATCTAGCTAACATCTTGGTGAAGCATGAAGCACTTGTTTTTTTTACCACTGCTGCTTTTAAATGTTAATGGTATAACACAGGTTTTTGAAAAAAAAAAAATACAGGTGCAGGGCTGAATATTTCAGTTAGCATCAGGTTTTTAACGAAACCTGGTCAGCGCCTTGCCAAAATATGCAAACCTTTAAATACTGCATATTTTTTTCAAATTACAGCAACACATGTATTTATTAGTTGGATTTCATTTGATGAAAGGAAACTGATGATAAATGGTGATCAAACTTCTTTGGAAGAAAACTGAAAAGTGTGGCGTGTATTTGGAGTCAGTCAGTGGGATTTAGACATTGAATACATTCATTTGAACACATCAGTGTGTATGGATCCAAACCCTTCCTGTGTATCTCTGGATGTATTTTTACAGTCATCCAGAGCTTGGCTGACTAAATGTAAAAATAGCTCAAAATAGTGCTGTGAATAATTTTGCAAGGTATTTTACATAACAAGAATTCTCATGTCATCAGCAATGTTTAGATAGTGTCTCTTTTGTGAAAGTTGTACACATTTAAGACATGCAAGCTACAGAACTGTTACTTTCATAATATAACCTCCTTCCCTCAGTGGAGAATTGAATTTGCCTCTATTTTCAGTGTAAGATCTTCTAAATTGTGGCCATGCCCACAGTATAGTGTTGTTATTTATCTCCACTGAGAAGTATCCTAAAGTGGTGCTTCTGTTTATTTTACTGCCCCAAGGGGAAGTTGCTCATTAGCCGAAATCAAGAAAATTGCCTGGATAATATAAGCAGTTCTGCTAAATTCTTTTTAAAGGCAGATTTTCTGTTCGAGTTTTCAAAAGCATTACAGTCCTGGGGCAAGCTTATCTTAATGGATTATGATAGATTAACGTATAAGTTAATTCGGTAGAAAAGTTTATTAAGAAGAAACGCTGTGAAGCCTTTTTTTATGGAGAAAAGTTAAACTTTTTTTTTTTTTAACAGAAGCATTGGATTATTCATGGTACCAGAGGTTTGCGCTTGCAGGTATGAATTTATTTCATTTTACCAGCCTCTGGGTTACAAGAGTTGAAGTTTTGCTGCAGTTATGCTAATCTCAATGCCAGTCATGTTTTCAGTGCATAAATTAACAAGAAAAACTTTTTAGCTGCAATATGATCTCTTTATAGGAATTCGTCTTTGCCTGAATGTAGTAAGAAACTCAACAACTCAGAAACAAACAATAGGCATGTTTTGCCTATGAATAATTATGAATATTTGCTGTGGACAGTTATTAATAGAATTGGGGCACCATTTTGAAATCCAGGAAAATAATAATAGCCCAATAGTTGAGTCTCAGTTAATGCTTATGATTACCTGACAGATGTAGCTGAGTAATTTAAACAATAGATGAAGGAATAAATTGTGGGTGTTTTTTAAACAGCAAATTACTACATATGTATCTAGAATAATTCCAAACAACGACTTTTCAAAATACAAGTTTATTTACCAAGGAATTCAACTTTTAAGTCAAAACATGTACTAACCTAGTAAGCTAGTAACACAAAACTAAACCACTAAATAAAATAATAATAAATAAAAAAACGAACTAATAAAATTCAAACAATAAAATGGACAAATATGCAAAGAAGTAAAAACAATATCTAATAAATTGATTTTGATGTCACAGTTTAGTATAAATATATATGCTTAAAGACCAAGGCTTGTATTCAAGAAGTTTTATGAGTGAAGCTAAGCTAGTTTTAAACTAATGGCACATAGTTTAAGACTAACTGGCACCTTTTGGTTTGTGTTCAAACAACCAACTAACAATGCAAAGCAGATGTGAAGACAACATTAGTTGGAGGAAGTAATGTTTCAATAAATAATCTGCTGAATTAGAAAAATCAATAGCCTTTAGAGAATTGATTAAATTTTATGGATTGGCCACCGCAGTGATTTATCAAATTTAGGTACTTTGGTGTACTGAGAGACAGTTTAAAAAACAACTCATCTTTTTTAAAACCAATATATATTTTGAATACCGTTAATAACAATCCTTATTGTTTATGAACGCTGACTGTTAAAAGCTGGCTGCACTAATAAGAAATGACAGTCACGTTTCCGCTATCAGATCAAAGCGGGACTCCAGTCGAACAGAGCAACTAATGTTGCATGATTAAAAGGGCTCTTTTTATCAGTCAAAAACCTTGGAAGAACACTGATTATACCCACACAATTGAATAATGACATTTTACAAATGCAGAAAAAAAAACGGTGAAATAGATAATCAAAACAATCCTTATATTGCTTATCATAAGCTAATTTATCTCTGACCGGACACAGCGTTGCTAGAATGATCATTAGATCTCAATTGAAAGGGGAATTCATTGTTTTGGGAATCAGCATTAAAGCATTAAAGGAGGGAAACCAGGTGTCAGCTGGTCAGTTAGCAGATGCATGTGGGGTGTTAACAGTTTTTCCCGCTAACTGCGCTGGCTTGTGAGTGCATGGCTAGAGGGGCTTAAGTTAGCCACTATTGATCTGTTTGTTTGTGTGTGTTTTTTTTTTTCTTTTATCTGGACATTGAGTTGTCCTCTAAGCTAGGCTCGGCAAGGTTCAGCAATCTTCTCCCACGGCTGGGCAACTTCAGCTAACCAGCTCTTGGCACTGCTCACAGCAGGTTGTTTGCGACGGAGCGGCCATCTCTCTGTTTGGTGGAATCTATAAATCAAAGATTAATTCTGCAGAGTTTTGCACAACTCAAGTTGAGGACTTATTTCCTCGGCTGGAAACTCTTACTCAATCAACAATCAACAGGTTGTATTGTGGGTCCAAATAACTTCTTCCAGAAGTTCACTCCCCCTCGCCAGCGAAGGATTGAAGTTTAGCGTGCTTCCTCTCCAATGTGGGTCTGTTGGCGACCCACTGACAAAGAGCCCCATTTCAGTGGAGCATCTCGTTTTCTTTGAGGTGAGAGCGTTCAACACTCCTCTTCCTGTTGAAACGAAGAGTACATTATGTGAATAGCAGTTTGTACGGCTGGAGGTCTGTCTTTGGTTCTGTCACCGTGGTTGTGGCCCAACAATAGTAAGGCAATATATCACTGTTTCAGTGTGAATGATGCATTAAAGAGCCAGGGATTTTGCATCACTTTGCCTCAGTGCTCTTCCTGCTTTTATATTGGCGTGATGCCCAGCTGTACAGGACATTTTGAGGACCTTCTCCACTTTGCATTCATAAGCCCAAGGCCCACTCACTGCTCGCAGTCTGTGGTCACAAAGCTGCGTTTTCAAGAAGAAATTAATTTCTGCTGGAAGGGTCTAAGGCCCAGCAAACATTCAACATAGTGAAGCAAACAACCAAACCAAACAACAAGCGAACAACAAAACCAACAGATGCTAAACATCATCAACTTTTGTGAGAGACAGTGTGTGTCTGTGTATCAATCTGGAAGGATGAGAATGACTGGGAGCTATTAGTTATGTTTTTTTGAGCTTGCTGTACATTTATTCTCTGATTCTTCAAAACATCGCCCACTCGTGACTCTGGAAACAGCATAACTCCTCTTTATGCAGTGCTTTTCACAGTAAAGTCAGTAAATGCAACTTAATTATCTTGTTTATCTTTTTCTTCTGGTTCTAAAGCTGCTGAGTACAAAACAAAAGCTGTAAGCAGAATATAACTTTACTTTGTAAAGGTGACTGTATGTGACAAAAGAAACAAATAATCAAAATGGTGTTACTGTTGGAATGAAATAATTTTGCTGTACAACTTGCAAAAATATTTTTATGCCCTAAACTTTTTCAGATTTTGTAAACTCATATCCACAAATATCAGAGTAACACACACCTGTGAAGTAAAACAAAGCAAAATAATTCATGGTCTTACCATTTGCATATAGAAATTGGGGAAATGTGGTGCATGTTTGTATTCATCCCCCTTTACTCTGATACTCTTAAATATCATCCAAAGAATCAAATTGGTTTCACATGTTGTATAATTAGTAAACTTAGTCCACATGTTTGTATGGTAATCTCACTATAAATCCATCTGCTCTGTGAAGGCCTCAGAGGTTTGTTGGTGGATATACTGTACATGAAAAAGCAGCATCATATACTGTAGACCAACATACTCAGCAGAGAGGGTACTAAAAACCTTGTGGAGCATGGTTAGGTTGCAAAACTTTAGGTTCCAAATATCTCACACAACACTGTTTAACCCGCCTTCCAAGCCTGGCTATGTAATCCAACAAGCCAGAAATGGAGACTATTAATCAAAGAATAAGTGTTTGCAGTTTGCCACAAACCATGCAGGGAACACGGCAAACATGTGGAAAACAGTGCTTTGGTCAAATTAGACTTAGATGTTTTTGCCAACATGAAAAGAATAATTTTTGAAAAAGAAAAACAAACAAACAATGCACATCACCCTGAATACATAATTCCCACAGTGACACTGGAGCTGGCAGCATGAGGCTATTTCAGCTACACAATGAACCTCGTCAAAGCTGATGGGAAGATGCATGAAGATGCTACTGTTGAACACAAACATTTTTATTTGACTGGAGGCTCAATATTACTATTTTTTCATTCAACCAAGAAGATTTTTCTGATAATGAATAAAAAGACATCTCTTCAAACATAAATTAAGGGAGAAAGAGCTGCAATTTATTGTATTTCAAATTTTACTTCCAGTCAGAAGAAACATCTTGGTAAAATTAAAAGATTCTTTTAGACGTAAATCTACCAGGGGTGTGAATGATTTTGATCTTATCCTGGAATAAAAATGTTAGCCTCTAAAAATGTTTTGATGGAGGTTTACCTTTCATAAAGACGGTGAAAAGAATAATTAAGATCAAACGTATCCATGCACCAGACTGGCTGAGTCAAGGACCAGCACTAAATCTAACAGAACTAGAAAAGCAGCTGGATTCACTGTGATATAGTTATTATTTTAGTGTTCACAAGTCACTTTTTCAGTAATGCCGGTTTTTTGATCATTCACAATTTCTAATCACTTGTTCCAGGTTCCATTGCAAAAGTTTCCTGAAAATCCCATGAAAATCTACCGATAACTTTTTGAGACCCCGGCAAAAGCATTACCTCATTGGTGGAGGTAAACATTGACTTTTTTTTTTCTAGGCTTAAAAAGCTCAAAAAGCCTTACAGCTCCAACTACCACGGAAGTTCAACAACATAATTTTTTTTAATAAACATGTCAAAACGTGATATCTTTGTTATTCTGTTAGAATTGTACACTGGTTTGTGTTTTTCCTGTAAAACAACAACAAAAGTCACTAGAATACTGTATATTTCGGACATGAAAATGGATTAAGGTTATAATCAACTTTGAATAGCTGTATTAAGGTAAATGTTTGTCATCTAAAGTCGAAAGTTTTTCTGTTCATTTTTTTTATTCTGAGAGAGAAAGACTGTCAACTACAGCAAAAGCTAAAGATATATTTGTTTCAAATAGTATCTAATCTCACAAAGAATTGGCTTTTCTTTGGATGTTGGGTTACTTTTTTTCAGATTTATAATTGGTTCAATGAGGGTGCACTTTGTGTATATTTATGCCTTTAGAAAGACTTTAGTAAATTCCCACAACAGGGGAGCTCTCATCCACTCTAAATTATGGACTGTCTTCTGAGCCCCCTAGGCTGTCAAGAGTTAAGAGACTGTCTTTGTGTGTGTGTCTGTGTGTGTGAGTGTGTGTGTGCGCGTGCGTGTGTGTTTTGGGGAGTGTCTGAGGTGCCTTTGTGGAGGTCTTTGCTCTCCGAGTGCTTTCTAGTTTGATTCTACAGTGGAAGTATTCAAAAGACAGCAACATTTATGAGATAATAAACTGTTAGTGTATTATTCCACAATGTCTTCAATGTCTTTATTACACATGTCTAAGTATAAATTTCCCTGGGGGATTTATTTCACAGAGGAGCAAGTTTTGATGTAAAACTTAAAACTCTGGAATAATTTGTGAACATTAATTTATTATCTCATAAGCATAATGATCCTAACTTTAGCCCAAAGGCATCAATTGTGTCTAAATTCAAAACATATTGTAAAAAGGACTATTTGCTTCCAAGAAATTACTGAAGGAAAAGGAAACGCACAACCTGAACATCAGCCCTTTAATCTGATAAAGTAACCAGTTTGCTCTGTCTCCACCCATTCTGTCCTAACGTGGTCAGATTTTGTAAGCCTGATTACAGCTTCCTACAGTGTGGGATAAACACAGTATTGACTATTGAGTTTAATGCCAGGTTTGTACCTAAAAATGTTTTTATTCCTGATTGTAACCAAAACACATATTTTCACCTACATTGTTTAACTTAATTATTTTTTTTCTATTCTTTACAAATCTTTTCCCCACTCTTTCACACACACTTATATATAATTTATATATATAATTCATATATATAATTTATATATGACTTTGAATTCACGGTATATACATACTGTATATTCATATGGGCTGAAAAAACAAAGCAAAAAAAAAAAAACATCACGCACGCCTTCAAGTCCTCCAGTGGGTACCACCACTGACCTTTTTAGACCTAGGAAAAACCCTGATAAGTGATGGTAAATCCCATCAGCCAATGCAGATGAAGAACAAGCACTGATGTCACTCCCCTGCACCCCATAGGATTGCCAATTCCATCAAAATTATCAAACACTTTTTTGGGGCCTGCATGAAAACCAAAAATTATTTTCTTTATCATTTTCATGACGTCACAAAATGAGTTATGGTAAAGAGGGACATTAAAAAGCAGTTGTTATGAGTTAAAGCAATTTTTTATGAGTCAAAATTGGCAATTGTATTGTGAAAATGAAAAAGGCACTTCTGAGTTTTAAGTTGAATTATGGTACAGATTTCCCTCTATGTTTATAGACATCAAATTTCTGATAAACCCTCGTCTTTCATAACTTTAGCTTGTATTTTCTGCTAAATACTGTGTCAGTTAGAGCTTCTTTCAAAGCTCTCATTAGAAATTAATAATAATTGTTATTAAAGTGCATGATAAACTGATGTTACTGTTAACCTCATATATTGTTTCCATGTTTATTGGTACTCTCTTCCAAATTTTATAGTTTTCTGCATTGCTCTCTGGTGGAATGTTCCCTTAAAGTTTTTAAATAAATAAATGCCCCCTTCTGCAAAAAGGGATATTTTATTAGGGTATTTTATTAATTTACACAGTTTTTATATCGCTGTCAAATTATTTTTTGGGGCGGTCATGAAAACCAAAAAGCGACCATGGCTCAGGAACTAGGAGTTTTTCTTTTAATTTGAGGGTTGCCGTTTTGAGTCCCAGCTTTGACAGTCTTGGTTGTCGTGTGCTTGGGCAATACACTTAATTTTGTGCATTGAATACTGTGTGACTGACTGCTAAAGGAGGACCAGCTATCTCCAAGCTCTCCTGATCTCTCCTAATCTCTCTGATTTTTGCCTTATATTCACCCTACTCTCCCCTATTGAGTTCTGTTTTAAATTTTCATTTTAATTAATTAATTAATGTCCCCAGTCTATGGAATTATGCTAATTGAATTGACTGCTTCTTTTTTGCTGATTACTTCTGAAGGATCTTTGTAGTGCTGTTGATAAACATACCATTTTGCTCAGTTGAAAAATTTGATGAACTGCTCCTGAGACAGGATGCCTTATAAAAATAGCTACTAAGCATGGAAGCAAAATTACGCCTTCTGGAAATGCACCTGGAAATTAACGCTGGATATGGTAAAGAGACAATGCTACCGGTGACTCGGAAGGAACAGCACCCTGGCAGCCCAGTGCTCATTCGGTCCAGTCTCACGAAGAACAACAATATCCTATCACCGAGGCGCGGAATGGGAACGATCCTTTCCTCAAACTATGAAGAAAACTGGCCAGCTCTAAAAAGACGCTCCTCAACACTTGCTCCGGGAAGGAATAAACCAAACTAATTCCACCACTCCCCTGGAATTCCCCTGAAAAACAGATGTGCAGCTCTCAGCTCCTTAAATAGCGATGGAGCCCCGGCAGCCAGCAAAGGTTATAATGAGGAATCTAGGTACTATAAACACCAAAACAAATTGAGGAAGCCCCTAGCAGAGGAAGCCAGCCACAATTAACTACAAAAGAAAGTAACAAAGCCCCTAGCATAAATGTTAATTATTCGGGATGGTTCAATAAATGGCATGGGACATTTCTGTAGCCACAACACCAATGTGGTCATTTGTACCCAAGATTCTGTGAAACAAATCAAGATTTTGACGATTATGAATCAGCCCCAAAAACGTCTAAAGCTTGTTTTACATGCAGGATCTATAAACACAGGCAAAATCCTGTCGAAGATTTTGAAACAGGACATTTCTGACTTATTGGATAACCTAAAGGAGCTGGACATTCCAATCTTCCTATCCGGGCCTCTGCCAACAGGATTTGATAAGGACTTTGCAAGGTTAAGGATGCTTCAGAAATTCTTAAACAACACCTGTGCTGATCAATCAAGATATGCCTGTGGAGCATAACATCTTGTTCACACAAAGCAAGCATTATCCGAAACAAAAGTGGATAAAGACTTCTAACCCCCCAGTCTTCTTAGCTATCTAAATCGAACAGCCCTGAATGTTCTCAAACAATGACAAACAGATCTAAACAATTCAAAACAAAGACAAACATCTCCATACATTGCCCCACCAGCTGAAGGACCAAGGAGTACAGAGAGACAAAACACCACTATCAGAGATATACAAGCAGAGGAAACTCCACCAGGACAAAATTAGTATTCATACCAGCACCCAAAGCTGTAAGTAGAGCAGCAGGAGCAAGCAAAGACATACAGCATTTGCCCCATTCACCTGGCTTTACACCAAATGCCACACCCTTTAGGATCTTCTCTGAAAAAATGAGGGCACAAATCATAAGACCTAACTAACACCAAAACTTGATTAAATCAACTTTCTGGTACTGATATCCTGCCCATCTCCCAACTTGTAGTAACAGACATTTGATATTGAAGGGAACTGGACAGTAATTCTATTCCAAAATAGTACTATGCCAGTGCTTATCAGTAGCAGAAAACAAAAAAGATAATCCAAACATTTGTGTACTAAACAAAATCTCAAGTTGATCCCCTGTCAGAAAGCTCAGTTACCCATCATCAAACCACTTAAACTACCTCTATTATACATTTGGGTCTTTATCAAACAAGGCGCTTTTAATCAATGACTTGCTCACTGAGCATAATGTACAGTCCCTATTTTTATGAGAAAGCCTGGTTAAATGTAAATAATATAACATCTACACTGTCCGATATCCATACTGACAACCAACTAAATAGACAGGCAAAAACATTAAGTGACACTCATCATAACTTTGACCTGACCCAGCATGTCAAACAGCCAACACACAACTGAGGACACACTCTAGAATTAATTATTAGCAAAGGTTTAAATACCTCTAACCTCTCTGTAGATGATACTGCGCTATCTGACCATCGTGTGTTTTCTTTGAAAGCTCCATCTCTACCAAACGTTCGAGTCGCAATGAGACAACAGTAAAACAGAGTTTTCTAGGGGACAGCCATCTCAAAGTCAAAACTTTTAAACAAATCTACTTTCCTACGACACCACCCTTATCCCCCTTTTTCCACTTCTGTAAACAAGCTGGTGGAAAACTTCCTAGCAAAAACCTCAGACATTATCAATACTATTGCTCCAAGTAAAGTTAAAGTAGTTTCAGGTAAAAAGTAGTCTCCTGGGATCCACTGTTATGTAGTGAAAAAAGGGATTGTCGACAAGCCGAAAGAAAATGAACTAAACTCCACTATAAAGTTTGCTACTCGATGCATGCTGCAAGCTTGAATGGACTGGCAATATAAGGGAATCTGAATAGTTTTAGTAAGAATTGTGAAGAGAACATTTAGTGTAAAGATAATTTGACTCAGCCCAAGATAGTCAGATAATCACAGTACAAAAACAAGAGATGGAAACACGTTGACAAAAATTTTATTTTACAATCTTCATTCTTCTATGCAACAAACAACCATTCATAAGAATCACATATACTTTGTTTATGGGACAGAACTTGATTTTTCATAAAATCTTCTTAATCTTGTAATGTTTAAACTTTCCCAAAATACAATTTCAGGTACAATATATG
The DNA here is from genome assembly GCA_028564705.1 of Apricaphanius iberus. NCBI lineage: Eukaryota > Metazoa > Chordata > Actinopteri > Cyprinodontiformes > Aphaniidae > Apricaphanius > Apricaphanius iberus. Next base: position 179,459 of record JAPXFQ010002830.1, read on the forward strand.
TGGCAAAATAAGAAACACACAACTACACAACACTGATGCACACTTTTTACTACTGTCCAGTTGGGTTTGTGGTTAACTGCTCCAATAACAAGTGAAGTTTTGACTTGCAGATGTGCCTGATGGTTTTTAAAAGACAACAGTGACTCAGTGGTTTCAAAAATTAAAGACAAGCTAATTTGTTTCAGCATATTTGTGTTAACATGATTCAGCTTTAGCATATTGCTAATCTTGCATACTTTGTGGTATCATGGGGTAGTTTGGCTTGTTGTAGCAGCACTTGTATTTTGCAGTGCTTGGTAGAGTATGGGTATAAATATATTGCACAACTCTAAGATGCTTAATTAGATTAGTTTCAATCAAGTCCACATTCTTGTTTTCTTTACATTAAAATATGCATGTTTGAATTACTTGTGCTGTAAAGCTAACATCAGTTAATTGGAAGAATTTCAGTTCCTACTTTTCAGTATTTTTTTGAAAGTGAAGACAGCTAATCTGTAAAGTTGTAGTGTCTCAAAGGGCATCTGTGCAAATGAAATTAGCCTGTAGGTGGAAACATAGTCTTGGAATAACAGAGCATCAGTCCTCAGGAACTGGACAAATAGATTCCATTACTGTGTACCCATATCAAGAAACCACCAGTGTGTTGACTCCTGCAGTGATCTTACATATAAGACACAACAAGAACATTTATTGGCTCTCAGTTTCTGGTTTCTGCTTCTTAATGTTGTGATGAAGATGTTATTTATTTTAAATAAAAACATGTTCATTTACATTTTCTGATGTTTTTTTCCATTCCTGAAGTTTCAAACCTCATCTGGCAACTGTGGAAACAAGCTAGAGTCAAGGTTTTTAAGAGCACTTCAGGTACCCTGCTTACATTAGTATTTACTCTTACTCAAGAAGCCTTGGTCTTTGTCAAAACTGGCATTAGAGTTTCCTTACCACTTGATTTAAGGAATTAAGAAATATTACTAGTTCTTTGTATTTTGTCACCCCGAAAAAACCTGTTTCTTCTGCTGAAACATACTGTTAGTAATATGACCTTTCGTTGTTAGTAGGGATGTGTCTTTCCAGCAGAGTTGTGGGAGGTGGATTTTTCTTTTAATACAGCATTGCCGGTAAAACAAAAGATGAGACCTTTTGAAACATACCTGTAAAAAAAAGGTTAATTGTAAAATAAAAACATGTGGACAGTCTGACATTACCGACATAAATAAAAATTGTCTGGTTAAAAACTCTTAAGACATGTTGACTGACGTGCTTCTGCTCTAACCTTACCAATATATTGCCATAAAAACCACTGAGTTACGTCCATCGGCATCTCCGCATTGATCTGTGCTTTACTAGAGCTTCACATCAACCCAGAGGCAAGAAATGCATATGTTCATAACAAGCTCGCTCCCGGCGGTTTGCTTTCCCCCTTTTGCAACACCAGAAACTACTGCCCAAAGCTTCGAGCTGAAATAAATAGAGGCATTTATTATTGTGCTCCAGACCGACTGTGTTTAATCTTTGAGTACATTTAATTCAGGTTTTCATATTTACAATTATTATAGATAATAATGCTTTAAAAAATGTAAGCTTAAAATATTTAATTAAGATTGCTGAGCAGAGGTGTATCCAGAAAGTTTATAAAGGGGGCTAAAGGGGGGCCTGTGATGATCTTAGGGTGTGATATCAAAATAAAATCAGGGTTGTAATTCAAAGGGGGTGGGACCTAGACTGAGTGACATGACCCAACATGGGAGTCAAAGTTCTATGTAAACAGATATATAAAATGCATAAATAATTCTAATTAAAGTTATCTCTCTCTCATTTTATCATTCATTAAAAATATTACAAATATAAGAAGTGACAATGTAACATCTTCATAAATACGGAACAGAAGCAGCTGATGCAGAAACAGAGCAGGATGAAAATCAAGGACAAATCAACAATTCATTTAAGATTTGGACAGATTTGGACTAAATTTAAGAAGTTAAAATCTAAGAACCAACATGTTTAGTAGGAAACATATTATTTATATAAGACAGTACATACTAGCATATAGTCACCATAAATAAATATAGAGCTACAGCATGAGAGTATGTTGTCCTACATGTTTTTACAGTGTCCAATCTGAGAAACTCACATGTCTGCTAGTGTGGCGGGCGTAGCTCAAAGGTTTTTGCAAAAATTGCAGCGTAAAATATAACTGTTAGAGGTCCCTACAATACCCACTATTAAACAGATGCAACTTTGGAGCCTGTGAATACATTGCTCTACATGGTACAAAAATGGCAGACGTAATAGTTTTTGTGAATACTAGAGCTTGGTTGAGGAAGTGGGATGGCTTGCATCGAAAAATTTCCCTTATTTTCAAATCCAAAACTTGACAGGTATGATAAAAGTTTACCTAAATGGACTTGCTAAAGTTAAGTTTATTCATTTTTTTTCTTTTGAGACAACCAGTATTCATTCACCTGTTCTATATTTGATATGTTGTAGGGAACGAGCTGCTACCATGGCCTAATTGTGTAAGGTCTTCTTCGGTCATTTTTGCTGTACTGCTACTTCTTGACCCTTGCAGTAAGGATGGACCTGTTGGCAGATGGCCAAAGCATAAATAGAGATGCGACTCCAATTCTCAGATGGGGGAAAGAAAAAAACTCTCGCTCAGCCTTGCCCCAGGCTTTTGGCTGCCACTAAAAGTCAAAGCAGAAGGCTGAAAAATGTTCTGCTTGACTACACAGAGCTGAATTAATTCAGTACAGCTAGTGTGGATAAAATTTGTGACAGTCTAGTTTTATTGTTGATTTAATGTATTTACTGTCAAAAATAAAAGACATAAAATGGACATATAAAATTCATGAACGATTTTCAGTTATAAAGATTAATTATTTTTTATCTTAATATGCTGTCTCAGATTTAATTGAAATATGACTCAGCATCCATCCATCTATCCATCCATTTTCTGAACCGCTTATTCCTTCATGGGTTGCGGGGGGGCTGGTGCCTATCTCCAGCTGTCAACGGGCGAGAGGCAGGGTATACCCTGGAAAGGTCGCCAGTCCATCACAGGGCCACATAGAGACAGACAGGATAAACAACCATGCACGCACACACCCACACTTAAGGACAATTTAGAGTGATCAATTAACCTGATAGTCATGTTTTTTGGACCATGAGGAAGCTGGAGTGTCCGGAGGGAACCCACAACCTTCTTGCTGCAAGGCAACAGTGCTAACCACTGCGCCACCGTGCATGACTCAGCATTAGAGGGGGAGAAAAAAAAAATCAAAGATCTATTTTTTGATAATCCTTTACTCAAGTATTCATGCAGTGCTCTCCTTTCTACAGTGGCTACTAAAGAATGGTCAGAAAGGAAATGAATTAATACAATCTATGTCTAATGAATTTGTTGAAACCAATCATGGTAAGTGGGGAGCACTCTCTAATAAGCCTTGCATAATTAATTCAGTCAGACCACTTATTTGTCTTTTAACACGTATAAATTGTAATATTTCAACATAATGCAAGTTTTTTTCTTAAGATCTTTAACTAAGTTTATTGAATTGTTTATGGCAGCTTAATTCCACATTTTGCCTTTGAGCATTTAATGTAATTATAGTTTTTACTTGATGGTAAAGAAGTTTTATTGAACCTTCCATGGAGTTTAGAAGCAAATACCAGTTTTTTACAAACTTATTTCACATTTATAGCCTTGACAGAAAAAAAATATATATAAAGAAAAAATAGAATAAATATTACCATTGTAAATAAACTGAAATGCTATACCCAGATGTAAAACCTTGCATCTCACAAGTGTACAGTTACTAGCAACAACCATGTTGGGTGTGTTATCAGTCTGCCAGTCCTCTGTAGTTCATTCACATATGAACCCTTGTGACTCTCATTCACTGCTCTTGCTTGGAGCGAACAACATGCTAAGTTGCCACTCAAAGGTGATGAAATGTGCAGTTGAGGTGACATAAGATTCTGTTGCAATAGCACATATTTCAGAGCTACTCTTGCCCACTTTCTTCACTGATTCTATAACTGTGTCACTGAAAGATTTTGGATGTTTAATCTTGGCTCCAAAGTGGGTACCATTTCTGTACTAGTTCTACTTTTTAAACAAAAGTCTTGCCTGATGGTGATATGATTTCTCCTTCCCGGTTTGCCATCTGGATGATCCAGAGGAGGATTGGGAGAATGTCATGTGGTAAGGGGAGACCAAAATAGAACTCTTTGGTATAAACTACACTAGCCGTGTTTGGCAAGGGGAGAATGCTGAGGTGCATCCCAAGGAAAACATACCTACTGTAACGCATTGGGATATTATGATTTGGAGCTTCTTATCTACAAAGAGTACAAGACGACTGGTCAATGTTAAGTAAACAATGAATGGGGATGTGTATCCTCATATTTGGTCAGAAACCTCCTTTCATCAGTGAGAGAATTAAGAATGAAACATGGCTGGATCTTCCAGTTTGACAATGATCCCTAAACAATCAGCAACGATGCAGTGGCTATGTAAAAAGCATGTCAAGGTTCTGGAATAGCCTAGCCAGTCTCCAGATCTCAATCACATAGAGAATCTGTGCAAGGAGTGGAACGTCTGTGTTGCCCAGTGGCAGCCCCCAAAACCTCACAACTCTAGAAAAGATCTACAAAGAAGAATTCAAAATTCCAGCTGCAGAGTGTGCAAACCTGATGAAGACCTACAGGAAATGTTTGACGTCTGCCAGCCAAGGTTTTTTTTTTTTTTTTTTTTTTAACTTGTCCTGTTTAGCAGTATGCTACTCAGAATTGGTGTCTGAGTACCAAGTACAAGCCCAACAGTTTTACTTTCCCAAGCAGAGTATTACAGCTTCGCTGTAGTTCGCCACTTGATGTATATGTATGAAAAATCTTTATCAGTGATTACTGTGGGTTCAATTTCCTGACGTCATGGACACTAAACCGAGACAAGAAGGGAGAAAGGAAGAAGGTGAAGAAAAGAAACCGGACCAACAGAGGCGCGAACTGACGACACAAGACAGGGAGGCAAACAAAGAACACAAGAAAACATCCCAGTCCTCCACCTCTGCCGGACGGCAGAGAAACAGTAATAAAAAACAAAAACAACAAACTGTACAGAACCAAACCAATAGTTCGGATCTAGTAGAATAAACTAAGAATTACACATTCACTACACACAAGCATGGATTAATGAACATAATACAAATGTTTCTGGTAAGCTCCTGTGAACAACTAACTAATGATGATAACCTCAGCTTAAGATATGTCCGTCCACACCAATGTCCCCACACCTATGTGTGTGTGCGAGCATGCAGGTCTGAATAAGGTTTCCCCATGCAAGTGATTGATAGCTGGTGTAAGGAACCGTCAATCCGTCCTACAGGAATCGACACAGACATGGAAGAGGCAGGAGATGTATGCATCCAGGGTCCCACAGAGTACAGAGGCCACAGGCGGATCAGCGCAGGGTCGATCACCCACCAAGAGAGGAACAGATGGAAGCCCCAGGGGAACACCCATCAGCCGCAATGCTGGGGCCCGAGAGATCGCCCCCACACACCCACACGCCAGGGAGCCACAGCAAGAGCCACAGCGGATGTACGCCCTCCCCAGGCCGCGCCCAGCCGGCACCTGGACATCCAGATCTTCCAGCTCCTGGGTCCAGATCCCGCCCCACGCAGGGCGCCAAGATCAGGGGTCCAGCCAATGCCGGACAGCCCCCCCAGGTGAACAGATGGGCCAGCAGAAGTCCTGGAACCGGCAGGAGGCCTGGGCGCCAGGCACGGTCCCCACCGATCCACCGGACGGCACCAACCTACTCTACAACCCCGGCACCCCCTTAAGAGGTGCCCCAGTCAATCCTAGGAGGACATCGGCCCGAAACAGCGGCCGCCCGACACACCGGACCAGCCAGGACCCGCCCGACATGCACCAGGACCGAGCCGGGCCGCAACCGGGACCCCCGGCCCCAGGCATCGAGAGCCATCATCAACCAGCGGGCAGGAGCATCCATCACCGACGGGGAGTGACGGGGAGGGAAGAAGATGCATCAGGCCAGAGAGCAGCCAAACACCCAACCTGACAGGTAGACATAGACTGACAGAGACACTCATACGTACCCTCCCTCTCATGCGTACACATTCTTACAAATACAGGACATACAAAAAAAGGACGCTATTCACTCATTCATACCCCCCATACGTACACTATACTCCATATTCCCAGGCCCAAGGACAGACGCCCCAATAGAGCACCCTGCCCCTGCACCCAGGAGACAGACCCCTTTGCCCACCAGGATGGGGACAAGCAGACCGCCAAGGCCCCCACACCGGCAAGAGCAGCCCACCAGCCCAGGACCCCGACCAGACGGCCTGATGTTCTATCCGGGCTCCAACCCCTGATGGTCCAACGAACAGGAGTGTGGAAAGTCCCGCCAGCCTCTCTCCCCCCGCTCAATGTGGTGTTGTTGCGTGTTGTTCTAATGTGCACTTAAAACAGAGGGGTGGGACATGGGGCCCCCACCTCAGCACCCCCCCGAGCGCTAAGACCAAGACCCAGGAGCCATGTCCAGTGTCAATATAGCCGATCGTGCCCGGAGACGCCGGCCACCCGCCGCGGCCTCTAGCCGACGCCCGGACGCGGCAAGGGGCCACCGGGGAGCAAGCGACAAGAACCAGCCCGGGGAGATGGAAAAGGCAGCAGCGCCCGCCAACCACCGGCCGACCACAGCCCCCCCCAGCCGGCACCGACTGCAGCGCACGACCCCTCTAAGGCGCCACATGCAGCCACTAGGAGTCACCACACAAAGCCCCCAAAGTCCCACCCCAGGCGAGAGTCACGGCACCTACCGCCCCAACCGCAAGAGGACCCACCCCCAAGGACCTCCCTGCAGTCACCACCAACCCTTAAGCTCCACATCGGCAACCGTGTCCCACAGAACAGAATCAAGGGCCCGACCCCACTAGGTGATGGAACTGATCAAGGGTGACCAGAAAGATTGATCAGATGTGGAGGCAGATGCCGTTTCTAGACCAATGTAATCCAGAAGGAGATCTCTATATTGATTAATATTCAGAGTATTTTTATTTTTCCAGTTCAAGAGGATATTTTTCTTAGCGATGCATAAGGCGATGTGAAATAATTGCATAGACTTTGTATCCATGGTAACTTCATCTACATTTCCCAGCAAGCAAACTGTGGGAGCAGGTGTGATATTACATTTCAGACACTTTGATAGATCTTCACATATCTGGTACCAATATTTCTTAACAGGTGGGCAGAACCAAAGAGCATGAATATAATTGTCTGGTAGATTGCTTGTACATTGTAAACAGGTATCAGACGGCGTATAACCCATCTTGAACATCCGTTGCCCTGTATAATGCACTCTATGAAGGATTTTATATTGTATTAATCGTAGATTAGGATTTTTAAGAAATTTAAAGGTTCTTAATGAAATTTGAGACCAGAGGTTTTGGTCAATTGAGATGGACAAGTCCATCTCCCATTTTGAAATAGGAAGGGCTATTGATTCATCTATTCTATTTAATGTTTTGTATATTTTAGATAGCAGTTTGGGAGGGTTAAGATTAAGGAAGTCTAAAACTTTTCCTGGGATTTGTAAATCAACTGTATTGAGCCTAAATTTGCTGCCAGCCAAGCTGACATTACGAAGTATTGAGGTGAACTTTTGTTATTGAACAAATACTTTCTGCACCATTATACATATAGACATATTTCTTTTTTTAAATCATTCAATGTTTTTTTTTTCTGGATTTCTTTTTTCTTTTTTTTGCATTCTGTTGTACAGTTGAGGTGTAGATATGATTCAATTACAGACCTTAAAGTGGGAAAACTTGCACAGTCAGTGGCTCCCAAATACTTTTTTGCCCCACTGTATGTAACAAAGATGCAAATGAGTATACCCAAAGTTCTTCCAAACAGATGGCTTTGTGCAGAAGTTTCTGATAATTTCTCTCCCTAAGCCATCATCCTGTAACTCTGTTTTATGTCACAGTGAATTGTCTTGGAGCTTGACTCACAAACTTTTGAATTATGCCTTTTGTCTTGCATGAACTTTGGTAAAAATAATTAACTTTAAGAAAACTGAACTTTGAAATTTGTAAATTGATTCACAGTTGTTAATATCCACATTTTAGTGGCTCGAAAAATACATGTTATTGTTGCCCTTAAGTTGTAGTGTCAGTGGTAGTTATTAAATTGCTGTATAAAGTAGCAAAGGAGCATATAAAGCATTTTTAATAACTTTCACTTTACCTTTTGTCTATCCTGATTAGGGAATTAGCACAGGAAGAGAAACAAAAATGGTTAACAATGTTAAAGTTGGTAAACTGACTGGAACATATTTTCTTTATAGTTAGATTTTTAAAATATATATCCTGGACAGAATGTTTAGTTTTGATGTTTTCTTTATGTTTTGCAAACTGATCAATCTTATTGTAGACGATGTGGCCAGATCCAAAAATAGGGTGTTAGGTAATTATTAGTGCTGTCAGACGATTAAAAAAATTATTCTAATTAATTATAGGATTTCTAATTAATTAATCTAATTAATCGCATTTTAATCTCCTATCTGCTGACGGTCCCCAAATAAAGAGTTTGAATTCTAGAACACTTGCAGTATAGTGAATGACTAATCAAATAAGAAAAGAGCATATGAAATACACATTTCTTTTATTGCTGACATCTGAAAAGGGTATCTTGCCCAAAATATATACAAAGCTTCATCAAGCAACTTAAATTACACTTTCAGTGTTTTTTATAAATAAATAAAATTAAAAAAAATGTCCAGCAAACCTATAAAACTGGTGCATTATTCAAAAATGCAGTGCAAATAAAGCTAATAAAATAATAACACTAGGCACTTAACCAGGTGCTCAATAAAACAAACAACAGCAAAACAAGGATTACATACCTTGAAATGTTTAACATCAAGAATGTGAAGTCAAGAGGCATTCCTTGTTAGGAGGACATGACATTGTTTCTAGATAAATAAAAAAAACAATGATGGGTTAGGGGTTAGTCCTTTATCACAGCTTCAAACTGCTCGGCACACGCATCTGCATAATGGCGGGTTGTTGTTTTGCACACAGTTAATGCAAAAGACTTAAGCTTCCACTCACTATTGATTAGATGTGCTGTGACCCCCAAATAATTTTGGTTGCTCACCGACGTCCAGTGATCTCCTGTTAAGGACACATGGTTGCTTGAACCTGCCAAAAGTTCTTCTTTTGCTTTCCTTTCATCACTATACAACTGATGGATTTTTTTCATTACCGTACCTCTCGAAGGTAACCTGAATGTTGCATCCGACGACGCTATCTGAAACGCCTCATTTAGCCCCTCATCTTCCACGATTGAAATTGGCCTGCAATCACCTGCTATCCACTTAGCGATCGAGTTTGTCAGTTTATCTGTGGTGCCTTTGCTTAGTCGTTTACCATAGTCTGTAAGCTTGGGTTGGCGAAGAGCGCTGGAAGTACTAGCAGTCGCAACATTAGCGCTGGAACCTGCCCGAACATGTTTAGCGTTAAAATGATAAGTCAGGCTAGAGCAGCTTCGATGAAAAGCAAATTCTTTTCTACATAAGCTACAAAAAACCGTGTTTTTGTTGACTGTCCCATCTGCGTTCTTCTTGTAAATAAACTTGCCGTTCAATGGCCCCAGCAAAGATTGGCTCGCATCACCTGCACTCTTCTCCATTTCTCTGTCCTCACCTCAGCCCGCTGTTTGTTGTATGGACTAGCCTCTACTAACGGCGCATGAAGTGACGTAACCAGTCGCATGTACGGGGGGTCAAAGTGGCCAACTCTGAAATGTTCGAATTGTATAATTAATCGTGTGTTAAAATTTATAACGCGTTATTTTACGCTCTAATTAATTGATCTAATTAACGCGTTAAAATGACAGCCCTAGTAATTATCAATACATTATAAGTGTTTATTGTATTTTAAGGCTCTTATCAAAGTTCTGAGCTTGGCAGGTGCCACTTGAAACTGTGGTACTGTTCGCTGATGCTCTGTTCTAAGGATAAACCTTTGCTCATACAAGTCTCTTTAAAAACTCTGAGATTATTAAAACAAAACTAGCATTTGCATAGTTCTGAGGGTAAATAGTGTGTTTGTTGTTTTTGTAGAAAACAAGATTTTGTATTTACATTTGCTTATTTTAATTACATTTCATTGTCAAATATTATGCCCTCATCAGCAGATGTTAAAGCAGATAAAATCTCACAGGAGCAGCTGTCTTGCTGTTTGCTTGTCACACCCTTCCACAATTCACCTGCATCTCATTTAGGCTGTATATTTGGGATGTTTTAGTGACATTAAGGAGCTTTTGGCTCGGCTTTTTTGTTCTGACTGAGATTCTAATTCCCCTCACACACCTGCTGCCGAGCCTCCATCTCTGAGCTTAAAATGACACTTTAGGCTTTCCTCTGAATGTCATTGTGCTCCTAAGCTGAGGGCTCTTCACATTCTGCACATCCCAGCTCTACTGGATCCCCCAGTCTGCATGATGAGTGTTTTGCTCCTCTGATACTCAAGCCTCTCTGCAATGCATCCTAAGATGTCTTTTCAAGGGCTTCTGGAGTGCTACTGTGAATAACTTCTTGCTAGGCTAATCCCACTTCAGAGAACATGTCCTTGGAATACACCAGTTCTAATCCTGCAGTCACATCTTCATGCATCCGCACCTCTCTTGAAAAATACAACACGTAACACTGTAAAGGTTAGTTTGTGCGTAAAATGAATTTTTGAAAAAAACATCAGTAGAATTAATACTCATGCTTTGTATAGATGATTATTTTGAACCTTACATATATCAGTGTGATAACGTAGTTCGGGGATGTGAGGTTATGTGACTCAATGAGACTCTATAAACAAATCCTGTTTTATGAGATGATAGCCCCTTCAGTGACTTGGGAAATAGCAAGAGAGAAATGACAAGCATGGGTTGTCGGTGAAGAGAGATATGTCCTTGTTACTTATATTTGACACAACCTGTGGAGGGCACTTATCAACCTCATGCTGTGAGGACTAGACACAATTCACTGCACTAGAACCTGTCAAACAAAACATCTTAGGCTAGTTGACCAGGAGATGGACTTCTGAAAACAAGTCAACACCTCAAAGTTCAGTAGCTTTATACAGTATAATTGTTAATCATAAAGGTATATATTCAGCATGGGTATTAAAAGATAAAGTACATTTAAAAAAATAAGGACTAAAGTCCCTGTGAGCTGCCAGTTCTTAAACTCAAACTATGAGGGTAACACTTTTAACATGCTGCGATTAAATACAGTGGGGAATACTTTTTTATATCTTTAAAGCCAAAACATTTTACACTGACCACATGAAGGTGTTAGTTTTTAGTGTTCAAAACTAAGTGTGACAAATGATGTGTTGACACAGAAATAACCAGGACAAACCAAACACTTATGCTACAGCTACTACTTTGACAATGTCTGCTATTCTTCGTGTGAGTTACAACCAATCAGCATGACTTAACCACAGTTCCTGCCCAGCCACTCTACCTGGCTAATTTCAAGTACATACTCAAAGACTGGTACTTGGTTCGTTACTGAAACGGTCTGGTTTGTGTGGCCCGGTAAAGTGGAGACATGTACATACTGTTCAATTCCAGTTAAGTTACCCTTAAGTTCCAATTGTGAAAACACGACTGTTGATGCAGGACCCTTTGGGATGATTTATCCAGATTCCTAATAATGACTGCATAACTGTGTGCTTTGCAAAAAAATTGAGACTGTGGTTCTTTCATTTGCAGGTGATCTATTACGTGAGCAATTCATAACAGGCACAAGGAGCAATATTCAAATTAGGAATTTATGGCCACAGCTGTGTGTACCATGGGTAGAGAGAGGAGGAATATGCGTCCTTGGCAAAATCAAGCAGGAAAAAAAGACATACATATCAAGTCTTTGGCTATAACAGAGTTTTAGGCGAGGATGTCAGTAATAAACTTGATGCGTACATGCACCACTCTCTGCTCCATGTATGCAGCATATTAGAAGGTTTAAAGTTGCAGCATGTCTAGAACAAGGTGGCTAGATGTCCATATTCTACTGATGTTGTAATGCACCACACTTAATCATGGCCTCTATTAAATGTTAATTGGCAGTAAAAAAAAAGAACGTTATTCTGAAAATATATAATCTAAAATGTATTAATTTTGTTTTTAAAATGTCATCTTCTTCCCCCTAGCGTGTTTCCCACTTGGTTGCAGGGTCTGCTTTTCTGCAAAGTCTGCTCCATTTGGCATGATCGAGGGCGTCGTCCAGGTTAGCTTTGATCTACTTAACGTTGTCTTTGATTCGGTCCATCCATCGCCGTTATGGTCTTCCTCTTGGTCGACGGCCTTGTGGGCTGTCGTAGCGCTGTTCTTGCTTCCAAATTCTCATCACTTCTGACTACGTGTCCGTACCACCGTAGTCTCGCTTCTTGCATCTTCTCCGTGATCGAAGCAATGCCTAATCGCTTCCGGAAGTGTGTTCATGACGTGGTCCCATCGTGTCAGGCCTAGGCACCATCACAGCATCCGCATTTCTATCATGTGAAGGGCCTGCTCATGTTTTGAGGTGGCTGGCCAGCATTCTGATCCATAAAGGGCTACGGGACGTATGACGCTCTTGTAAATCTTCGATTTGAGGCGATCAGGTATTCTTCGGTCGCACAGAACCCCAGTGACTTGGCACCACTTCATCCAGGCCGCATTGATCCTCGCTCGCACATCCGTTAGGATGCCCCTGTTGCTGCTGATCATCGATCCGAGGTATTTGAAATGAGGTACCTTTTTCAGATCTTCTCCATCAACGCTTATCGTGCCGTCAGTTTGGGGGCCACATTCGAGGTACTCTGTCTTCTTAATGTTGAGTCTCAGGCTGTAGTCAGACAGGTGTGTCTTCCACTGCTGCGTTTGGTGTTGCAGCTCCGTTCGTGATTCATCTGCTAGGAATACATTATCGGTGTACAGGAGCGTCCAGGGGTGATGGGACTGGAGATCAGCTGTCACTGGGCGGCGATGTTCCCACTGGGCTTCTGACAGCACTGGTAACGTTTCGGTACAGGAGCTTTATCCAATTGACGTAAGCCTCAGAGACCCCATTTGATCGTAGGAAGTGCCAAGGTCGAGGGGGACTCGGTTGAACGCCTTTTCCAAGTCGAGGAAGGCCATGTGGATGGTCTTGGTCTTCTCTTGGTGCTTCTCCAAAAGTAGGCGGGCAGCAGAGATGTCTGTCGTGCCACACCCCTTGACAAAGCCACATTGGTTGGGCGTTATGTTGATGATTTCTCGCAGACTGGTGTCAATGATTCGTTCAAATATCTTCATGGTGTGGCAGCCGAATGGGGCGGTAGTTGGACCACTCTGCTACGTCACCTTTGCCTTTCCATATTGTCACACATTTTTAAAATGCCACATATGTAGCTTAATTGTCATTGTGGTATTGTACATAATTGCTACATTTTATAAATTGGAACCCAGGAAGATTAGTAACCACTCAGGTGGAAACTAATGAGGATCCATGAGGATTGCAACTCATTATGAAGCGTCTTTGGGGAAAAAAGGGAAATGTCGACATAACTGTCAGGTTTATGGCCATTAGAGTGTTAATTTCAGTTAGGTTAGAATGTGAGTGATTTTTTATTTCTTTGTCAGTAATTAACTTAAGTTGTATGTGGTGCTAGAAAGCTAAGATATTCCTTTCAGAAGCGGTACAAATAGACACTAAAATAGACAGTACAGTACAAACAGTTTGATGTTTAGTGAATAACACTGAACCTGGAACGTCTACTTGTTTCCCTGTTCTCCTTTCAATATTTTTGTGTCTTCTGAAAGAAGAGACACTAAATGGATTGGATTTAATGCGTTTTGCTACAGGTTCAACAGGTGCAAATCTCTCTCTGCCATGTTAGTAAATCAAGTATAGCATGTTTTTGAGAAGCTGTGTGGTTTGCGCTGGTTTTGACTAGTGCAAACCATAGATAAATCAGGCCCTTTGTGTCTATCTTTAATTCAGTAGTGCTCAGTAAGTAGTTCATTAGCAAATAAGCAAGTCAGTCCATTATTTTTTTGTAATGGTTTGGAGAACACGAGTAAACAGTACCTTGAAGAAGTGTTCACAAACCATACACCTTTTAATTGTTATGACACCAGGACTTCAAACTTAGAGGAATTTTAGCCATGTTTCCTGTAAAAAAAAAGCATTGACTTCAACTGTATGTAAACTACCAATCCATGGTCATCTATTGTTAAAGTGAGACGCTGGGCATGGAGAACCTTAATCAGACAAGTTGCCACGAGGTCCATTGTACCTCTGGTAGAAGTTACACAAACCTACCCGTCAGACTGGAAAATTGGTTGACAGGACAGAATTTACAAATATTACTATTCTGGAATTTATGGAAGAGGAGCACGAGAAAAGTCATTTTTTAAAGAAAGTCATAAGAAGTCATGTTTTGATTTTTTTAAACCATAGGAAGATTACCTTGTTTTGGTCTACATTCAAAGTAGCACTTGTGGTAGACTAATATTCCACACCACTCTGAACACGCCATAAAGTAGTGCATGGTGTTCAGGGGATGTTGTTGTAATTTAGACTTGTGGTTTGAGATTTACACAAAGTGCAAGCAACTGACATGCTTACATCAACAGCAATAATTGGGAATTATAACTTAATATTAATACAACTACTGATGAGTTTCAATGATTTCATTAATTAATACATTTGCAAAAATGTCTACCTATCTGGGTTTTTTTCTGTTAAGATAAAGTCCTGAGTATACATTACTAAGAAGAAAATAAACTTTTTTTTAATTTTTGGCAAATGGCTGCAATGAAACAAAGAGTGAAAAATGTAATGGGATCTGAATACTTTTTGTGCCTATTGTATATCTTAGAACTTAGAACACTGTATATCTTAGAAGATAAAAAGTACTACCAGTGACAATTTATGGTGTTTACTGTATATTCACTTGACTTAAAAATGCAACAATCTTAACTCTTAGATAGGTTATTCAAATTTCTTTTTAGAATTTTTTAGGAAAGTATGTATCTCTTTTTTTTTTCACTTCACAATAATACCCTTCTTTTTGTTGATCCTTGACATGTAATCCCGATAAAATATGTTGATGTTTGTGGTTACAGTGTGATCAAATGCAGAATATCGGACAAGTCCAATGTTTGAATCCTGTGCAGTGATAATTGCAATATTCTAGTAAATACTATTTGATTAGATATTAAACAGTTTTTTACATATCATCCACCTTTGGTTTCCCATTTAGTTCTCTTGATTCATTCATACAGTAAAGACATTGATGCAGTGTTTAAGGTTTATGCCTGATGGCCTTATGATTCACCATACATTAGCATCAGCAGTCTGTATTTAACTATTATTAAAACATCAGATGATAATTTCCAAGTATGCATAATTGTGTGAGGTTGGGGTTAATTACATTATAGGCATAAATAACCTGCTTCCTTCCCAGTATATGTCCATAACTGAGTATGGGATCAAATGATTTGCCTGTGCTGAAGAAGAAAGATGAAAAGACAAGCAAAACCATTTAGTTTTTGATAAAAAAAAAATATTTAACTCCCTTAAAGAAAATATGTATGAGTAAATGAAATATATCAAGATACCTTTCTGTTAAAAATGGAAACAGTAAAAACCCTATACTATCTCTAAACTGTATGGCATAATGTTTTGCCAAAGAACAAAACGGTCTTTATTGAGCTTTACCCAGCCTCTGAGTGTAATTTAATGAATGAAGTGGCTGAGATGTAAAAGCAATACTGCAGGGACGCTACCTTTCATTTAGCTAATTAAGTTTGGGGGCTTTATGAGTGTGAGAGGATTACAAGCTATTAACTGGTATTTATTTCAAACACTTGTGTGATTTATGGTATTGTTTGGGGCTGTTTAGACTTTCCAAAGCCATTACATGCATCTGCATATATTCCAATTAAAATGGATTTAAATAAAACCCAGCTTTGGAAATTACAATTACTTTATCTGCATTTAAACTCCACACAGTGGTTGGGGATG
This sequence comes from Apricaphanius iberus, assembly GCA_028564705.1. Classification (NCBI taxonomy): domain Eukaryota; kingdom Metazoa; phylum Chordata; class Actinopteri; order Cyprinodontiformes; family Aphaniidae; genus Apricaphanius; species Apricaphanius iberus. The sequence continues at coordinate 195,546 of JAPXFQ010002830.1, forward strand.
GATGGAAATTGTCCTCACTGCGCTTTGGAGTAACCTTCACTCACCCCATCTTCCAACTTTAGACACAATACCTTTACAGGTGAATGAAGTGGATATCTTAATTCATTGGTCTTTGTTTTTATGTGCCTGTGGTAGTTGGAGGTGCTGTGGAGGTTAGCACTCTAGTGACCCTCTCCCTTTGCAACCATTTTTCCTGCTGCTCCCTGGACGCACCACAGTCAATTTAGCTCTTACTGCAAAAGATACTTCCTGACATAAAATACAATTAATTGCATTCTTTATTGCTCAGTTGAGACACTTGAGGAGCAGTAGAGGAGTAAATCTAGGTAGCAGGGCAATACAGAGAATTGATGAGAGCCTTACCATGCAGCACAGAAATATCTTTTTTTTTGCTTTGAAACCCATTCAGATTTTTCAAAGAATTAGTTGCTTTTTAAGAGAGTGTAAAAAGGATGGTTTAAGAAAATACTCTGCATTTTAAAAATAACTCCTCAACATCATTCCTCCTCACATTAACCACTTTAGCATAAATAATTTGATCATGACCTAAGCCAGACAGCCAAGGATTTTTTGGAATACCTTGAAAAATTTTGCTGTATGAGACCCATAGCTGTCACTATGTGTACTGCACATTTGCTCCACTGTTATATTTACAAGACTGAATTTTTGAAACTGCAGCAGTGTCCTAATATTTACATTATGTATTCTGTGCAACAGTTTAAACTAAAAAGGAAGCTGAGCTACAGTACATTTTGTTCAATTTAACTAATATTTATCTAACCATTTAGGGGTAATCATAGAGCATTGACATTTAATTTACAGATGGTCAGTTTTTTATATATATATATATATATATATAAAGAAAAGAAAACTGTGACATAGCAGCAAGTGGTAACCACCCCTGATAAGTTTAAAATTGTAAAATACCAATGCACTATTAAATGCGATAGACATATTTCAAATATGCAACTAAACTTGCTGTTCAACATAATGCTTAATTTTCTTACATTTAGACATGTGCAACTTGTGTTTTCATCATGCAAAGCACATTGAATTTCCTTCTTGATAAAATGTGCTACTCGAATAATTTTTAATTGATTAGGCTTAAATTTTGGATATGGTTGCATTCATGGAAAGATTTGCGTTTTTTTTTTTCTTAACAATTTGCATTATATGATTAAATGATTTTTTTTTGTACCCTATTGTAATTCTAATAACTCTGTATTGCATTTTCCTCAATCAGAATATGTCTGTATAAATTAATTTGGTCTTTTTTTAAATCTACTTTTCTTTGTTATATATATCCATATATATTGTACACTGTAAAGCTGGTAAACTTATTGTATGTTATTTTGAGAAGACTCATTTAACGTACAGAAACAGAAGACCAACAAAAACATTTTTAGCTTCACCAGTATGTGGGGATTTTCAAAGGAATTGAGCTTATATGAAGGGTTGATCTTATTAGCCTCAATACTTTATTTAAAAAACACTTACACTTATAGTTTTAATTTAGCTGTGGGGTGCTAGTATTTAAGAAACCTTACTGGCTTTGTCACACTGATGAAAAGGAAATGTAATCTGAGTTTATTTACTCACATCTCTAATCTAAACAACTATTTTTTTTCTCCTCATTTTCTCTACCATCTTTTTCTATTTCCATCCTTCCCTTCCTTTTCCATGCTTTTAGTCTCATTTCTTATTTGTGGCAGGTTGATTTAACTGCATCAACTGAAGTAATTCTCTTTATTTCACTTGATTTAGTGGCAAGTCTCACCTTCCCCATACCGATCTCCCTGGTGGTTGATGGTTTCTCATGAAACTGCAACAACATAAGCTAGCTATGTTGTCGCTCCCTCAAGGGGTTGTGGTGCTCCAGGCTGTTTGAGTAGTCTCTCCTTTTGGCTTACATTCCTACTTGATCCTGGTGGTCTGACCAAAACAGACTGTAAAGTGAAATTTGATAAGTTGATTAATTTAAGAAAGTGGTATTTTGTCTGCAGTTAAATACAAATGGCTTGTGCTGTTCAGTCAACATTATTTAAAGCAATTGTATTTGTTAATTGTCTGCAACTAGTACTGAATAATTCTTGATCTGTTTAAGAAGTGCTTTACAACATTTGTTTAGAGTAAATGTTAAACTCCTTAGTTATGAATAACAGAAGGGTCTGCTTGCATTTAATACCAAAAATCTGGTATTCCTCAGTGTTATATTAAGGGGCTATAAAATCATATTTTCTTTTTATTGCTCCACTCGGTAATTAGAAGAAAGCCAATATCCTCTGTAGAAATGATTGTAAGATTGTGTCAATAAGGGATGCTCACATAAGTTGCGAGCATAATAACTGTGCTTTCATTTTTATTATTTTCATTATAACTGCTCAAATTAAGGCTTTTTAAGGTTTACAAGCAGTCAAATAAAAAGCTTTGGTAAAGTTTAGCTAATACATGCCCCACCTGCTTTTCCCTATGGAAATATCCAAAGACAGCTGAACATTTTCAAAATGTTTGATTAAAATTATTCATTTTACAGAGTGATACATTTCAAGTGTTTTTTTTTCTACTATTTTATTTATTATGACTTGTCATGACTAAGGAAAGCTAATGAAAATTGAAATGTCAGTTTATCAGAAAATTCAAATGTTGCATTAAACCAACCAAAAAAAAATTTCTGCAAACGTACTTGAAAGTCTGCACCCCGTATTCACTTAGAAAGTTTGAAAGTTTTGTACTCGCAATTGCCCCTTAGGCCAAATGCGTAACTGCGTCAATGGTAAGATCATGCATCAGGTGAGCGTGCTGTACGAGCATGAACGATCAGAAACAACAGCTCAGTCTGTCCTGTTCTGGACAATTTACAGATTTGCAGGCATGATTTCAACTAAGGCTACGTCCAAGGTTATACACGGAGTTAGACGCCTAATGTTATCCACTCAACACGAGCATTTACGCCCCGTTTAAGGTCCGTTTAAGTTCCCATGATTTCGCAATCCCATGCCGACCTACTGGGCATGCGCGAAAAGACGCGTATAATCTACGTGACGCCAGCGCCTACATAATGTATACAAGAGCCTTTACAGCACAGTACATATCTGCTTGTCCCGTTAACCGAAGAGAACAATAGCTGCTCAGAAGAAGAGACAGTTTTTGGTGTGGACAGACGACGAGATCGATTTATTACTCTTTGCTGTTGTCTTTGTCTGTAGTGTCGTATTGTTATTGACGCAGCATTCATTGACGCCACTTCCTTTCATTATCCGGGGAAGCTGTCCACACTAGGTCGCTTAGCTGTTGAATTAAGATTAACACGGCTCTCTTACCCGGCTAATAGTTATCCGGCCACAGACCTTAAACGACGCCGGGTTAGTGTGGACGATAGGGGAGTGTAGACTAAATAATACGTTTAAGGCATTACCCGGCTTAGTGTGGACGTGGCCTAAGATAAGTCATGTTACTTTAGATGGGGCCTGGGCTGGAGTTTCACTGGTGCTTGAAGTATCTCTCTTTTTATGGTCCACTGAATCAACCCTTGTGAAGCACTCGGGAAATCTGTTTGTTCGATCCGAGCCACTTGCTATTTAAGTGAATTTACAGACATTCAGAGGCTACCGCTGTGAAAGGCCAGGGTTCATTCTACTGGTCAGGGCATTTCTGGAGCATATATGAGGAAGAAAGTTTACATTCTTAAATATTTTTTGTGGTTAAACTTATGAATACTCACTTAAAATACTGAATGTATTCATTAAGACTTCAAAGTTATCAGCCTTACAAATTAAATGCTTGGAAGTATTTTTTGAAAACTAAATTAATCAGCAGTGACCTTTTTTTTGGTTACTCTCTTTGTGGATTTTTTCACTGACTCTTTGCTGGACAATTGTCAACTCAATCTTCTTCCCCATGACTCTGCTGATCACAACACGCATTTCGCATAAACAAATATTTTGCATTGGTCTTATCTACTAAAAACATTTTCACCTAAATTAATTTGTGTGTTTTTATTGGCGAAAGCCAAAATCAAAGTTAACAGTAATAAATACTTGAAAACATCCCTGTGATAAAATAAAATAATATAAGTACTAGTTTGTGAATAGAATAAGTAAATACATTAAAAAAAAAGTCCTATTCCTAAATGTTGTGGTGGTTACTCAATAAAAATAGTTATTCAGCACATTATGGTCTCGACTTATAGATTTGGAACTTCGTTTGTGGTTTTCCAATTAGCTGTTAAACATTCAATATATACATTTACAAAACAAGATAAATCAGACATTTCATACATACTGGAAAATTACTATTTGGCTCAGTAGTGTCACTAGTGTTTGAATTTGGAATTGCACCCATCGTGTTCAGTGCGCAAAGGACAGATGAGTGACAGGTCAGATTTCAGCAGGGCAAGGAAAGGAAATTTTATCTGTATGGCACACTTTCAACACAAGGCATTTCAAGGTGCCCCTTTGGCCCCGCCACTAGAATTACCACTGGAGTGCATTACGAAAATTAACGGTGTTGAATTAAATAATTATCATAAGTAATTCAATGTATGTTCAAGCAGAGACAAAATGGAGCCAATTTCCAGTTTAACATTTATTTTGAACAGATTAACAAATTGCAGTTTTACAGAGGAATTTTGCCCCCGTCAGTTCCTCTGTGGTCCAGATTTAAAGAAATCTGAACAATTAACTGATCTTTATTTCACAGCTTTATAGACAACCGGGCCTCTAGGCGTTTCTAATCTCTCCAATCAGAACATTTTCATACAGTGTCTTAGCTCTTATTGGCTGTCAGAAAATTATACAGTCATATGGGTGAGACGTTTTTTCTTAAAAGCTCATTCTGAATTTATGGTTTTATGGCAACACCCCAACTCTACAGACATCCTGTTTTTTACAGCTTGCAATAAAACTCACCCCAGAGTTTTATGACTTAAAAGCTTACCTGCATAAACAATAGTGTCAGACCCATTTTTACAACCATGCAAACTATATAAAGTATTTTACCTTCTGAATAATAAAAGTTTAAACCTTCTGCAGAATTACACCACAACGGCTAGGTTAATTTTTTACACAATGTAAAACATACATTTTTTTTCTGGGTAAAATACAGTTTTAATCTATCATCCAATGGATAATATATATATATATACATATTTATATATTGTATCATGTATAACAGTGGGTAAATAAAAACAATATATTCAATATATTCATTTCAAAAACATTTTAAAATGTCAGATAACTTGCATATATCCCACATAGAATTCAGTGAATTACAATTATTACATCCTTGAAAGCTTTTTATTTTCTCACTATTATCTGGGGTTACAAATTAAACACATTAGTTTCTCTAGTCACAGCACCCCAGTGATGGTAACACTCAAAGACCTTAACTGTAAGACATTCTGACAAAGAAAATAAACATTACAGAAGTGCCCAAGTGATTTAGGATTTTAGAGAGATGAGATCATTTTTTGAATCCTTAAGCTTTCTAAATCTCCAACCTAGTTACATATTCATGAAGCAAAACTGCACCTTTGAGTCACACACAGCTCAAGGTATGTATTAGAGGACTAAGTCTTTTTGCAGCCATAGGCAAATTTGGAAATCATTACAAATTTATTCAGAAGTGACTGAAAGTTCACCTCATTCCATCCCTCCTCATTTAAATTGTCCCTCTCATTTCATTCTCTTATCTATACTTATAACAACAGAGTGAAAATATGTATAATGGGGTTGGGTTCAAGTTCGGTCACCATGGTTATTTGAATAAGAGATTTTTTCACATGGTTATTACTGAAAACAGTTGACCATCACTGATCTGCTCTGCTCAATCTCTGTGATACTTGAATTAAATGAAATACAGTAATTTAGTAAATGAAGAACAACTGTTGTAGGTGCAACATTTTCTTCATTATAATCTTGGCATTTGCAGTCACTGCAGATGCAAATGAGATCAGCTGCTGTGAATCAGACACGAACAAAGGCTGCTACAAATTATTCTTTCTGAATAGCAAAGAAGCGTAAAACAGGGTTTTTATCTAACATGGAATCAAAGTTTCAATTCATTTCTCACAACACAAACTCTATTTATACATTACTTCAGCAAAGTATTACAGCAAAGCATTTATGAACAATGCATGGGAAAATGCCAGTATCAGATTTGTATTATTTAGCCAAACTCCTTTCAAAACATCATGTTTGTTCCCAATTTTTTTCATTATTATTTGATTCAATTTGCAGAGGAAAGTAGAAGGTAGTGTCAGAGTGTATTAAGAAAAAATAAATATTTAATGATGCTTTGAATTTAGTTATTGCTCTCAAGATTGGATTGATATTCCTATTTATCTGGCTCATCTGCACTCAACTCAGTGTCAATTAGGATTGCTGTATGTTTAATCTGTAAAAAAATTTGAGTTACAGTGTTTGAATGAAAAACAGTTTCTAAATTGGTTGGTTGATGGGGCTAAGCCACATCACTTTAGAGTATTTTCAATTTACAGAATTATCATCATAAAAACACTCTGGTTTTTGCTCATATTTTTCATTAGCTGGACTCAAAGATCTGAAAACTTTTATTTATACTCAAAAGACCCATTATTCTCATATTGTTTTTACAAATATGTCTAAATCTTTGTTAGTGAGCACTTTCTCTTTGCTAAAATAATCCATCCCGCCTCACAGGTGTGGCATATCACAGTGCTGAATAGACAGAACAATAATGTACACGTGTGCCTTATGCTAGCCACAATAAAAGGGTACTCCAAAATGTGTAGTGTGATCATACAGCATACTGCCACAAGTCTCACAAGTTTTAAGGAGCGTGCAATGGGCATTCTGATCGGACGGATGTCTACCAGAGCCATTGCCCATTAAATAAACATACATTTCTCTACCTTAAGTCATCTCCAAAGGCTTTTCAGAGAATTTTGCAGCGCATCCAACCGGCTTCACAAGCACAGACAACATTTCACCACACAAGGCCAGGACCTCCACATCTAGCATGTTCACCTCCATGATCAACCTGGACAGCTGCTGGTTTGTATAACCAGAATTTCTGCATAAACTTTCAGAAACCAGCTCAGGAAAAGTCATCTGTATGCTCACCATCCTCATCAGGGTCTGGACTGCAGTTTGTCGTTGTAACCAACTTGAGTAGGCAAATGCCCACATTTGAGGGTGTCTGGCATGTTGGAGAGGCACTCTGTTCTCGAATGCTGCAGATGTTCTGGACTGTGTGAGGCAAATGGTGGTCACACGAGTTGCTGACGGTTTTCTGACCTTCCCACCACCCTGTCCACAATCTGCATGCTGTCTAATAACGTGATATGCCACACCTGAACGTTTGAATAGATTGTTAGAAAAGTACTTGCTAACACAGACTTATACCGATTTCTGAACAATATTTCAGAGTAATGGGTCTTTTGCATACATAAAAAATATTTAATATTTTTGAGTTCAGCTCCTGAAAAATGGGAGCAAAAAACGAAAGAATTGTGTATATATTTTTTCAGTGTGTATAGTTTAACACATGATGAAAGTGAACCTTCAATCAAAAGCTAAAGTGAACTATAATCTGTCAATCTTTTATTTAAAGGGCCAAGACATTTCTGCACTTCTGTACTTCAGTACGGTACAAAATAAATGCTCTACTTTAGTTCTAGTCTTGGGGAAACTGAATAAACAATTCTAAGATTTTCCACTGAATGCCTGAGCAGAAAGTTTCGTTGCGTATTCTGCTGCTTGGCCCTTTCAACCGGGGACGTATGGGGCACTTAGCAGCAGGGAAGCAGCACAAAATGACAAAATAGTATTTATTTTGGTGCGTTCATTATAGTTTAATCAAAATTTCAAGGCCAATTTATTTTAGTTTGCATAACTGAAAAGGGTGCATGTAGAATAGGGAAAAAAAATTAACTTTAATAAGTAGTATGAACTCACCATCTTGGCCCAAATCAGCAGATACCTCACTCCATGCTTTATCCTTCTTGATGTTGTCTTTATAAAAAGTGTGACTGGGGTCAAACATGATTGAGTGCTTCTCCACTTCAATGGTCAACCGTTCGTCGTCCATGATGAAACACAAATGAAACCCTCCTACGAGGTACTGACTTCTCACCAGGCTGCACAGATAGTGACCTTTTTTTTAAGTAAAGCAACCGGAAAGCAGCATGTTTCTTTTATTTTCAAAATTTCCGGATGCTGGGCTGTCTGATTTCCTGTTTTCCCCTATCCAAAATTTCGAACTTTACGCATTTCAGAGGTGTACTGCGTAGAAAATAGGACTGTCGCTTATATTTAAAAAATTGCCGCATAATGACTCACCTGAGACTGAGCAGACTTGAGCTGCTTATACGTACGTTTTTAAATATGCGTTTGTTGAAAATGTTTTCACTGGACCCGCGCTTCATTGATACGTGTATAGTGACATAACTGCAATAAGACGCTCTGATCGGTTGCCACACTGCGTTAACTGCGTTGGATCCGTCAAAAGTTAAACTAGCTGAACTTCTGCGTTGCTGCGTTGCCGTATGTAATGCAAGTGAAGTTGACAGAGCCAACGTACACAACGCACCGCAGAGACTTTGACGGATCTCTGACGTACTTTGCCATAGACTTTACATGTAATCTTGCCGCAACTAACGCTCACGCATGGGGTTGGTCTGAATGCAGCATTAGGATTCTAAATCTTTTATACCTGACACTAACTCTGATGTGTGTTTGTATTCAGAGTATGTAAACTGAAAACTGTACATTTCTTAAATTACTATGTTTGTCAAATTTGATTTAAAAGGACTTGATGAATTGTATTAAATTTTCATCCTTGTTTGTTGTTCCCTTTCCATTTTTTTTTTTTTTTCCCACACCAGATACTCAAGAATAGGTAGTGCCCGGGCCCTTTCTGCCCTACTGGTTCTGTGGTTCTTGGTTCGAACACCAATTAAGGAAAAACAAAACTCACAGATGTTTGTGTGAAATGAAGGTCTTTTTTGACTGCATCTGCCCGGCCAGTTTGTCGATTTTAGTTTGTTTCAGCTGAAATGAGGAAATGGTCAGAGCAGGTGGTGAGGTGACAAAACACTAAGATCTGCTTTTCAAGTAGTGCTCATGGGCGAACAGATGCAGGTGTTAAAACTTAGATTAAACATTTTCTCTGGCGCTGAAATTCTATCTGGGAGTCATTTGATATTTTTGTGTCAAGACATCATTATATTCCTATGAAGCTCTCCGGGAATCAAGCAACACAAAGAAAAGTCAGATAATGTTTCCCTGCATTGCAAATTAATGTGCATAGAGCCTGTCTGATTATCTGCTCTACTAAATTGAAGGAATGTGTTTTTTTCTTGTCTTTTCCTTCTTCTAGATATCAATGAATGTGAAAGGGATCCTTGTAAGAATGGGGGAATTTGCACTGATCAAGTTGCTAACTATTCTTGTGAATGCCCAGGGGAGTACATGGGAAGGAACTGCCAATACAGTAAGTGTTGTTTTTTTTAATTTTCTTTCTTTTTTATTTATAAGTGTGCTAATCAAATCCATCAATTTTTATACCTTCAATAAAAACATCTATATTAAACATGAAAAGATAATGCTTTTATCTGGAAACCTATTTTATAATAAAGCTAGGTTTAATTTGATATTACAAAGCAATTGTATGGACTTTTTGAGACATTAATTATAAGTAAGATTCCAGCTCACTGTGATAATCATCACACTTTTTTGGCATTTATATTTGTACAAGTTTTTCCCCTCCTTTACCACCTCTTTCATGTTGAGGATTTGTATGTCTCTCTCACTGGCAGCAACACTAGTGCTGACCACAGCAGCAGCTCTCACGCAGATTACTTTCCAGCTGCAAAGAACGGCATTTGGAGATTGTAAAGTTAGATTTTCTCCTACACCAACAGATAGCATTCAGAGAAATTCCCTTACACAAACTTAATAACTCCACTGTGAAGCTTTGGAAAAATATTAAATATGTTATGTCCTGAGTCCTGACCTTTTACAAAATGTCTTTTTTTCAGAAGTGAAGTTTTCATAAATATACTGTATATTGAAATGCCATTAGCAAAAAAAATGTCTAATAAAAAGTTAAACATTTAGTTTAGCTTTCACAAGTAAACAAAATTAAAGCATGACAATTTGGATGAAATGTTAAATAAAATTAGTGTCTTATGTAAGCATTCTTTGGTGGGGGTTTCCCAGGGACTGTGACCTTCTTCGCAGGTTTCACATTAACTCCACAAGCCCTTATGGGTTTATAATGCTGTGTGGGGACAGAATCTGAATTCTAGTAGATTTGGGGATTCAAATATCAGCCTTCTACAGCTTCTAAATTAATATATCATATTTTTTGTCTTGGTTCTTCCACAATTTTTTCTTTTCTTTTACGCTGACATGAGGACTGCAGGGGAGACTTTTGCCAGACATGTATGAAATACAAAAAATATATAAAAAAATATAACTAATGTTTTAGAGAGAGAGCTGTCTTAAAGCTGATTTGCAGAAATGAGAGAGGGGAGCAAAGGTGACATGAATAAAACTACTTTGAGATGCTTGGATGAGTTAGTGTCAAGAATTAGATGTAACTTTCCACTTATCACTGTAATACATTTACAGTATTATAGAGAAGAGATTCAGTATTTAACACTCAAATTACTGGTTGAGTGCGATTATTAGAATGCTTTGTTTTGGGAGGGTGTTTAGACATAAAACAATGGCCAGAAGGTGAAAATGCTGACTCTCAGCTGTAATTGGAGCGTGTTTACACCTTCGGAAGATGAAGTGTACAGAAAAGCTATCTAATTTATAAATATCCCAGAGGGCTACTATAACTGGGTCCACAAGTCCTTCATTGTTTTGCTAATATAGATGTCAACAACTCCTAATAACCCTGAAGCTAAAGTCAGCACTCCAACCATTTTTATTTTTTATTTTTTTTATCTTTTGCTTTTTTGATTTAGAATTTGCTGTAGCCAGGCTTTTTTTTACTGATCTGTGTTCTCTCTGTGATATTCAAATACTATGCAATGCTGTTATACAGCATTAAATAAAAAGCAGCCTATGAGTTGATAAAATGTCTTGCATAATATTTCCCCAAAAATATTCAGCTAGATTTCTGCTTTAAAGTAACTTTTTTTTATGGAAAATCTCTATAATGGTTTTCAAAGCAGTTGTTCATTGTAGTCTTAGCTTCACACTGGTGCAAAAAAACAACAACAATAAGACCCCCAACAACAAAAAACCTAATTAAAACCAGTATTGATTTAATTGCGTTCACCTGTTTTAAAATAGATTTAGCAAAAAAATAAAGTAATAAACTTTTTGGTTTAAGAGCAAATCTAATCAGTGCAAAACAGAATCCAGCTTTAACTAGTACTAAAGTAACTGTTATCAGCTAGCAGCCGGAAATGCCTATCTTGACAGGTAAAGAAATGATAGAGACAATCTCATATCAATTAACCATGTTAGACAAACTGAATTAAGTATTTCATATTAAGGCTACTGAAAGAGTACAATCATAAATCATGCTTGGTGTTAGAAGTTAGTTTTCAGTAAGCAGGCAAATGAATTGAAATGTTGTCGCCTACTTGTGTTTTTTATCAATTTATTATTGATTGTGGAGCTGTATGCTTTAAGCTGAAACATTTTGAAAAAGCATTTGGGGGACAGAGAGGAAATATAATCAGTTTTGTTTCATGATTTATTGAAGCAATGTGCAGCATACCATTTACTGAGTGACCACATAACAGGAATGTGTCTATTCACTAGAAATAAAGTTATCAAAACAAATATTGGGTGGTTCTCAGCTGCTGTTAAGAATTTGATTTGTGCATATGTAGACACACTGGCCAGTTATTAGGTACAATGGGTCAGTTGTTGGTTAGCACAGGTATGAAATCAACTAATCACACATTAAAAGCTTAATGCATTTAGCTGTCTAGATGTTATTAAGATGACTAGCTGAGGTACACACTGAGCATCCAAATGGGCAAGATATGGAATTTAAATGTATTTGTCATAGTTTTTGGTGCCGGATGGGCTGGTCAGAGTTTTTCCAGAAATTTTCGATCTTCTGGGGTTTTTACACACAGCCATTGCTTAAGTTTTCAAAGGATTGTAAAAAGAAAAAAGAAAATACAGTCAGCAGCAGTTGTGGGGTCTGAAATTAATTGTACATGCCAGAGGTCAGGGGAGAATAGGCAGCTTGCTTTGAGATGATAAGGTTGCAACAGTAACTCTTATAACCACTTGTTACAAACAAGCATTTCTTGATGCATCAACTACATCAGCAGCATATGACACAGCACAGTGGAACTTTTATCAGCTTAAAACAGAAAACAAAGGCTTAATTTCACACAGTCACCAACAATTACCAACAATATCAACAATTATATCTATAGCATGTGAAATCCTAAACATTTTTGTTGGTGTTTAGTGCATTAGAACAAAGTCTGGTCTTGTGTAAAGTAATTTCTTTGTCTCTCTTATCCTACCCAATTCGTTGTAGAAAAAGGTGATGATTTATCATCCTTGTGCTTAAAGAAGACATGCAGTAAGAGAGTGTAGTTTCTCTCAATGGAATTCTGCTTGATATGTTCAAGTGAGCCGACTTAAACTACTGTTTGTATCTGTGTAATGCCAGTGGTATAAATTCACACGTTAATCAGCCTGGACAGCTTTGTCTGCTTTCCATGAGGATTTGATTTTCTGCCACCAACAACTAGAACAAGAGATTAATTGTCTTACCACAATCTACATCTAGTAAATATACTTTGTAATGTCAAATACACAGAAAAGTACAGTGCATGTATCTATTTATTTTTAGTTCAATCTCAGAGGTTTAGAGAATCTTGAGAATCGAATAGCAACAATATTTTCCAAATTACAAAGTTTAATAAGTTCCTAGATACATGGATGTAGATAGTATTTGCCATACTTTGGTATGATTTATGACACTGAACTTTGAGATATACTCTCAGGCATAGGAATCTTTAGGTGTCAGATAAAATTAGACTTGTAAGGGTTTGAGTAAAGTGTATGTGGGTGGTGTGGATCAGGTGTGAGTGTGTGTCTAACAAAGCAAAAAGTATCAGCATCTACAAAATGTCATTAAAACTGATAAAATATGTTTCATTGATATATGAGAGCTAAGAATTGTTTTTTGTCCAACTTTAAGATGTTTTTTTTTATATCCAAGAAAAGCAAAATATAATTAAATGTACTTCCTTTAATAAATCTTCCTCGGAGGGTCGTTTGTTTTTATCCTTTGTGGAGAAAATGAAGACTTTTTTAACTGATATGAAAGGTGCCATATCCTTTTGATACAAGCAAGTCTTAGATTTGTTCGTCACACACAGCATGTTTTAACTGATGCCATTAATACAGGTAATGAGTGGAGAATCGAAGAGCATGGTAAAAAGCAAGTAACAGGCCCGAATTTTTGCTTATTTGTTGGTTCTAAATACTTTATGCGCCATTATACAAACCAATTCTTTAAAAATCATACACTGTGATTTCCTGGATTTTTTTTCTTTTACATTCAGTCTCTTACAGTTGAAGGATACTTATGTTGAAAATTACAGACCTCATCTTTTTAAGTAGGACAACTTGCACAATCAGTTGTTGCCAAATACTTTGTTGCCCCATTGAAAGTAAATGATATAATAATATAAAATGTTATCACAAATTTTCTTCTCATATATTTAGTTGGACACTTGTGTCAATTTACTGTATTTTAAAACAAATTTGGATTAAAATGACCTAAAAGAAATAAAAAAAAAGAATAATTAATATATTGTGACATGGTGCTCATTAAATTTATGTTTAAAGACTTAAATAAGACAAAATACTTACGTAGTGGGCATCATAGTGTCCTGTAAGGGTGTAAAGGAGATATGCTGCAATTACTATTAGCCAACTTTTATTTGCACTGTTTCTGTCTCATAATCTGTAGGATGTTAATTCATTTACAGATTAACCAGAGAGAAAAAGCTCTTTAACGTTTCATTGCTTTTTAAATCTAGAAGAATCCCATAATAGTAGAACCACTTAAATTGGTCCTTCAATGAGGTATTGGATGGGAATCGCAAATTTGGTATTTATAATTTACTTCTTTTTTTCCCTTCTATTTTAAGGCAGGTAATCCTGGCATCCTTTGGTTTATTTTCTATTGATTACTATTTTTAAAAAAACACATAAAATAAGAATGTGCTGTACAATGCAAAAGTTTTAGGCAGGTGTGAAAAAAATGATGTTAACAAAGAATGCTTAAATGAAATATGAAGGATTGTTAACCATAAGATATACAAATCATATCAACATTTGGTGTTACTACCTTTTGCCTTCAAACCAGAAGCAGAAACAGTGATGTAGGAGGCTTAAAAGTGGGTGAGGATCAGCCAAACTTGTCATGTTCAGGCTCAGGGAGGACCCAGATGCGGAGCGGCGTTTGTGGCTCTTACGGCCCATGTTTATTAATTGTCCAAAAAAAGACGAGAAGCACAGAGAACTAGGGGAGGTAGCGACAACAACGACCCGACGAGGACAGACAGACACAGAAGGGTATATATACTGTGGGGAGGGTAATTGGGAAACGTGGAACACCTGGGAGCAGAGGCAGAAAACACAGGGAGGACTAATAAGACAACAGGTGAAACAAACTAGGACTAAGTAACTAAAACAGACTGGGAGGAAACAAGGAGGAATAAACAACACAGACAGGGACGGATCATGACAATACCCCCCCCTCAAGGTGCGCCACCTGGCGCACCAAGTAGGAAACTCAAGCCAGGGCGGGAGGAGGGGGTCCAGGACGGAGGGACAAAACCACAGTCCCCAGAAGACCCATGACGTGGCGGCCGGCGGCGAGGGACCAACAGACGAGGAGGCCGGCGACGAGGAACCAACAGACGAGGAGGCCGGCGACGAGGAACCAACAGACGAGGAGGCCGGCGACGAGGAACCAACAGACGAGGAGGCCGGCGACGAAGAACCAACAGACGAGGAGGCCGGCGACGAGGAACCAACAGACGAGGAGGCCGGCGACGAGGAACCAACAGACGAGGAGCCGGCGACGAGGAACCAACAGACGAGGAGGCCGGCGACGAGGAACCAACAGACGAGGAGGCCGGCGACGAGGAACCAACAGACGAGGAGGCCGGCGACGAGGAACCAACAGACGAGGAGGCCGGCGACGAGGAACCAACAGACGAGGAGGCCGGCGACGAGGAACCAACAGACGAGGAGGCCGGCGACGAGGAACCAGCAGACGAGGAGGCCGGCGACGAGGAACCAACAGACGAGGAGGCCGGCGACGAGGAAACAGCAGACGAGGAGGCCGGCGACGAGGAAACAGCAGACGAGGAGGCCGGCGACGAGGAAACAGCAGACGAGGAGGCCGGCGACGAGGAACCGTCAGACGAGGAGGCCGACGACGAGGGACCGTCAGACGAGGAGGCCGGCGACGAGGAACCATCAGACGAGGAGGCCGACGACGAGGGACCGTCAGACGAGGAGGCCGACGACGAGGAACCTTGAGCCTTGGGGGCCGGCGGCGTGGAACCTTGAGCCTTGGGGGCCGGCGGCGTGGAACCTTGAGCCTTGGGGGCCGGCGGCGTGGAACCTTGAGCCTTGGGGGCCGGCGGCGTGGAACCTTGAGCCTTGGGGGCCGGCGGCGTGGAACCTTGAGCCTTGGGGGCCGGCGGCGTGGAACCTTGAGCCTTGGAGGCCGGCGGCGTGGAACCTTGAGCCTTGGAGGCCGGCGGCGTGGAACCTTGAGCCTTGGAGGCCGGCGGCGTGGAACCTTGAGCTCTGGAGGCCGGCGGCGTGGAACCTTGAGCTCTGGAGGCCGGCGGCGTGGAACCTTGAGCCTTGGAGGCCGGCGGCGTGGAACCTTGAGCCTTGGAGGCCGGCGGCGTGGAACCTTGAGCTTAGGTGGAGGCGTGTTCGCCTGAACACCCTCGGCAGAGTCAGGAACCGGAGGCGTGTTCGCCTGAACACCCTCTGCAGAGGCAGGAACCGGAGGCGTGTTCGCCTGAACACCCTCTGCAGAGGCAGGAACCGGAGGCGTGTTCTCCTGAACACCCTCGGCGATCGGAAACCGGAGGCGTGTTCTCCTGAACACCCTCGGACGAGGCAGGAACCGGAGGCGTGTTCTCCTGAACACCCTCGGACGAGGCAGGAACCGGAGGCGTGTTCTCCTGAACACCCTCTGCAGAGGCAGGAACCGGAGGCGTGTTCTCCTGAACACCCTCGCAAGTCGGAAACCGGAGGCGTGTTCTCCTGAACACCCTCGGACGAGGCAGGAACCGGAGGCGTGTTCTCCTGAACACCCTCGGACAGGGGCAGGAACCGGAGGCGTGTTCTCCTGAACACCCTCGGCGGAGTCGGGAACCGGAGGCGTGTTCTCCTGAACACCCTCGGACGAGTCAGGAACCGGAGGCGTGTTCTCCTGAACACCCTCGGCGGAGTCGGGAACCGGAGGCGTGTTCTCCTGAACACCCTCGGAAGAGGCAGGAACCGGAGGCGTGTTCTCCTGAACACCCTCGGCGGAGTCGGAAACCGGAGGCGTGTTCGCCTGAACACCCTCGGAAGAGTCGGGAACCGGAGGCGTGTTCGCCTGAACACCCTCGGTGGAATCAGGAACCGGAGGGGTGTTCGCCTGAACACCCTCGGAAGAGTCAGGAACCAGAGGCGTGTTCTCCTGAACACCCTCGGAGGAGTCGGGAACCAGAGGCGTGTTCCCCTGAACACCCTCGGCGGAGTCGGGAACCAGAGGCGTGTTCCCCTGAACACCCTCGGCGGAGTCGGGAACCAGAGGCGTGTTCCCCTGAACACCCTCGGTGGAATCAGGAACCGGAAGAGTGTTCGCCTGAACACCCTCGGTGGAATCAGGAACCGGAGGAGTGTTCGCCTGAACACCCTCGGTGGAATCAGGAACCGGAGGCGTGTTCGCCTGAACACCCTCGGCGGAATCAGGAACCAGAGGCGTGCTCTCCAGGACACCCTCGGAGGAATCAGGAACCCGAGGCGTGTTCTCCAGGACACCCTCGGAGGAATCAGGAACCCGAGGCGTGCTCTCCAGAACACCCCCGGAGGAATCAGGAACCCGAGGCGTGTTCTCCAGAACACCCTCGGAGGAATCAGGAACCCGAGGCGTGCTCTCCAGAACACCCTCGGAGGAATCAGGAACCCGAGGCGTGCTCTCCAGAACACCCTCGGAGGAATCAGGAACCCGAGGCGTGCTCTCCAGAACACCCTCGGAGGAATCAGGAACCCGAGGCGTGCTCCCCAGAACACCCTCGGAGGAATCAGGAACCCGAGGCGTGTTCTCCAGAACACCCTCGGAGGAATCAGGAACCCGAGGCGTGCTCTCCAGAACACCCTCGGAGGAATCAGGAACCCGAGGCGTGTTCTCCAGAACACCCTCGGAGGAATCAGGAACCCGAGGCGTTTCTCCAGAACACCCTCGGAGGAATCAGGAACCCGAGGCGTGCTCTCCAGAACACCCTCGGAGGAATCAGGAACCCGAGGCGTGCTCTCCAGAACACCCTCGGAGGAATCAGGAACCCGAGGCGTGTTCTCCAGAACACCCTCGGAGGAATCTCGGAGCCGAGGCGCATCCGTCTGGACGCCCTCGGAAGGAACTCGGAACCGAGGCGCATCCGTCTGGACGCCCTCGGAGGGAACTCGGAACCGAGGCGCATCCGTCTGGACGCCCTCGGAGGGAACTCGGAACCGAGGCGCATCCGTCTGGACGCCCTCGGAGGGAACTCGGAACCGGGGTTCCAGGTGAGCCTCTGAAGAGCGCTCAAATACAGTCTCCACAGGGGACCTGGGCTCAACATTCCTTACGGAACTCTTTCCTTTGTTCCGAACGAACTCATAATAGAGTTCAAAGATGCTCTCAAGCATCCCAGAGTCATTCCTGAATTCCCCAAACAACACCTCAAAGTCCGCTTCAGTCGACGGCCGCCAGATGGCGCCACCTCCACCGGTGCCAGCGTGAAGCCCCGCGGCCGGACGCACCGAGCAAGCGACCGCGGAAGAGGGCTGCAGCGGCCGGGAGCTCGAAACAGAAGGCTGGACGCCGGGGCAAGCATCCGCCACCGAAGTGCCACCAGGGGCGGCCCGCTCCAGAGAGAGGAGAGAGGAAGCCGCGCTCCCCTGCGGCGGAGGACAGCGAGCCGAGACCGGCAGAGGTGGACGAGGACAGGCCGGCTGGGAACAGACCGACTCCCGGTGGTGCCGAAGGGATTGAGGAGGCAGACCCGAAACTGGCTGCTGGCGGCAGGAGGAAGCGGAGCTCCCCTGAAGCGAAGATGGAGCAGCTCGGCGACGCCTCCTCCCTCGACTCCGAGAAGCAGGACGAAGACCAGCCTCAGAGGGACCGGAGACAGGTGGAGGACCGGTGGAAGGGGCCAGGGAGGACGACCGGCCGGACCAGGAGGCGGAAAGCCGTGGAGAAACCGGCGCACCCTGGGCGCCGCTGCAGAAGTCCAGCTCGTCGTCCAGGGAGTCCGAAAAGAAATCCGGGAAACCGTCATCCTCCTCCTCCGAATCGCCATACATGGAGGCAAGGAGAAATGCTGGGGAAACAGCAGCCGTGTTCCCAGGAGGGCGCTTAGGAGCGACACGATGGCCCAAAACCCAAGGAGCGGGGAGGCCGCCCCCCTCACGACGACGGGGCCCAACTCCGGGCGGACAGAGGGCCAGCCGCGAACCACAAAAAGGTGAGTCTGAATAGAAATCCGCTGGGTCCAGTTGGTCGGGTCGTACTGTCATGTTTAGGCTCAAGGAGGACCCAGATGCGGAGCGGCGTTTGTGGCTCTTACGGCCCATGTTTATTAATTGTCCAAAAAAAGACGAGAAGCACAGAGAACTAGGGGAGGTAGCGACAACAACGACCCGACGAGGACAGACAGACACAGAAGGGTATATATACTGTGGGGAGGGTAATTGGGAAACGTGGAACACCTGGGAGCAGAGGCAGAAAACACAGGGAGGACTAATAAGACAACAGGTGAAACAAACTAGGACTAAGTAACTAAAACAGACTGGGAGGAGACAAGGAGGAATAAACAACACAGACAGGGACGGATCATGACAAAACTCTGCTACCAGGGTTAGGTTGTGGAAGATAGTTTCATGTTGTGGCAAGATTGAGCACAACAAGAGATAATATAGTTGTACTGCATCAGCAAGGTCTCTCCCAGACAAATACTTCAAAACAGATTGGGGTTTCAAGATGTGCTGTTCAAACTCGGTTGAAGAAGCACGAAGAAACGGACAATGTTAAGAATCTTAGACGCAGTGGTTGGTCAAGGAAACTTATTGCGGCAAATAAAAGGCACATCAAGCTCATTACCCTTGGGAATCGGAAGACGTCCAGCAGTGCCATCAGCTCAGAACTTGCAGAAACAAATGGGACCCAGGTACACCCATTTACTGTCTGAAGAACTGGTTTTCATGGAAGAGTTGCAGCCAAAAATATCATACCTCTCACGTGGAAACAAGGTTGAGCGACTCCAGTATACACGAAACATAGAAATTGGGGTCCAGAAAAATGGTAGCAGGTGCTCTGGATGAGTCAAATTTAAAATATGGCCCTGTCCCAATACCCACACTACACCCTACGGTCTTCCACGAAGTGCACTTGGTTGAAGTGCAGACGAGGGTTCAAGTGCGTAGTGAACAAGTGTGTGAATAACTGCACGATTGGGACAGTGAGGATTACGTCGACACCCTGTACCGTATCTCCATGACAACCAAAATGGCGGTGCCGCTCGTGTTATTTTCCTGCTTAATATGATAAAACTGAAACAAAATCCTCTTTTTGATAAATACAAAATATAAAAAATATATCTAGCAAATTCTATAGCATAAAGTCCAAAGTTATAGAACATATTGTATTTTAATCAAAGGCACCAATTGTATATATGTGTCATTTATTTACAGAAAATATTGGCTATAAAGAAAGCGTTTTGATTATAGAATGTGTTTATTTTATTATGTATATTTGTCATATCTGATGTGTTAAATGAACAGACACTGGAATGCCAGGAGATGATCTTTTCACCAGAAATAAGTACCCTAACGCAATTTTATTTAAAATGCAGAGAAATGGATTATTTCATTATTTAGAATTTTACGTTGTTTTATGACTTGCTAAAAACGCACAGGGAATATTATTTTTGGCCTATCATGTCCGAAAAATACACACAATGTTATTAGTAAATAATATTTTTCAACAGATATGTTCAACAGCTCATTAATTGCTCATGTACACAATAATAAATTATTCAATAGGCATCAATAGGCGGGGGTGTTGTGGACATTTCCCCGTCAGTATTTAGTGATGATAGTTTTGAAAGGCATGAAGCTCCGCTATAGGTACATATTTAAATAATACATTTAAATTCAGCATGAATCTGTTCACTCACAACCCGACCACGTTAATGACACTTCAGGTCGAGCCTTTGAAATTTTATTTGTGCATTTTTGTTCAAAGCGTGCAGCTGATCCACAGCGTTTCAGGATCATTATCCATCCATCCATCTTCTATACCACTTAGCTTCAACGGGTCACGGGGGGGGCTGGTTCCTATCTGCTTCTGTCAACGGGCAACAGAAGGGGTACTGCCTGGACGGATCAACAGTCCATCATTGTTTGTGTTACGATTTTGGTTTTAATGATTCTTCCATGCCAGCAGCCTGATGATGGTTTTAAGAGTTGTTTGAAAAACAGTGCAAAACATGCAGCTTACGGCTTTTAACTTTTACTATTTGAAAGAAGATACGATTTCCTAAATCTGTTAACACACTGCAGTGGATGTTGTAATGAAACATCAATCAGATGAAAACATAGCTAATATATTAATTAATATTTAATCTATAGCAATCTTCCAACCAGACTCCGGTTTATTGATATTGTCACAGGCAATTTTAAGAACTAACTGACGCCCTTAAACTTGAAAATAAATCTGTCGGTGAAGCAGCTGGAACTGTTTGTTGCCGTTTTGTCACAGAATTTCACACGCAGCAATGGATTGTGGGTAATACCGATGCTGACTTCAGCAAAGTGCGGAGCGAGGGCGCAAAAGAGGCGGGGCCAGGGGCCGGATTCTCCGCTCTGGAGAATCGGGACACCCTACGCATTTGCGCCACTCAACGGGAACGAGGGTGCAACTATTGGGACAGGGCCTATGTTTAGCTGTAACAGAAGGCAGTTTGTTTATCTTGCATAAGATGAATGGATGGATGGATGCATGGATGGATGCATGGATGGAAATGGGAGTTTTAAGAAAATCAACTCAATACAAACCAGAATAAGATCAAAATAATTTCTGCAAATGACAAACATTTAAAACGACAGAAAATGTAGTTTAAAAGTAACTGAGTCTAATGTCTTAGTAGCTTTCTATCTCTGCTGTCATCCATGATTATGTAGTGTTACTTAGTAAAGATCCAGTAAGTTGCACATTTATTAAAACTAATTTCATAAAATAAAAAATAAAAAGTTCCACAGTAATTCCAAGAGAAGCTAAATAAGCATGTTATTTTTTTGTAACTAGAATTGTGGTGCTGTGTTACTTTAAAAAGGAAGCTGAGTTATCCTTTTTAAGCTAGTATTATTCACTTTGATAATGTAACATGTTTTAAAAAAATTTAATATAATGTAATAACCTTTAAGTGAGTCTCAATTGCTATCTCTATGAAATTTAAATGCTTAACAGTAGATAAATATATTGAATTTTCCCAGGCGTCATTTGTCACCTGTGGAACTCCCAGTATATGGCTGACATCTGTTTGTTTCATCTGTTTATCATTCTTTCCCTTATTGACTCTTACTGCTGCATGCTCATTAGTATTGTTATGTTGGCATTAATTTTAGTAGGTTGGTAATTTGCTAGGGTCTAGGCAGAGCTTGTGGGAGATGGATTCAGCTGTCACTGCACACTAGTGTTTGTGTTAGCGATGTGAGATTCCGTGAGGCTGATATATGCTCATAGGCCAGCAGGGCAAGGCCCGGGGGCCGGCTGCCTCTCCTGCTCTGACGGACGACTGGCAGGCAGCTCGTTAAGACTGGCCCATCATTGCCACAAGGTGAAAAGGACTGTCGCTTTGCAGCGGTGTCTTGTCACAACATCCACATATTATATCTCATGAGAGTGCAAGCAGAGAGGTAAAGCATCTAGACAAATATTATATCATGGTGACGCAGCACAACATAAGTCCTTAACAGGGGCGTTTCCTTGACCTGGTAACATTGGAGGCTGAGACCGCCCTCCTTCGGAGGAATTTACAGAGTAAAAAAAGATTTTTAGTCAAGCTTTCCTGAGCATTATGGCAACCTGTTTATAGCCAAATACTGAAATATACTTGTAAATATATGTATTATCAAATTTAAATCTGACCATGTGAAAAGGTTCTCTGGAATCTGTATTGATATTAAGTAAGAAAGGACGATTAAATTAGTCAGTAGATGACAGTTATTTTCTTTTCTTTCCCCGACAAGCATAAAAGTTAATTCTGTGTCTGGTTGTGTGTTGGACCTCTGTGTCTGCTGCTTTTTCCTCATTCTATGTCCTGTCTATAGGTCATGTCTTAATCAGGTATAACATCAGATTTATTTTATAATAGATGTTATGAAATGATAATCATAAAAGAGAACTGACCTTTGCAACATGATTAGCTTTCAAGTGTCATGCATTGGGGGACATTGGCTAATTTATATAGTTTTTATTATGAAATATAATCAATGTTATGCAAAGGTTAAAATGTATTAAATGTCTCCTTTCTGGATATTTGGATTTTATGCTTGCATGGAAATATTTGTGTATATAATAAATATAGAGAGCAAACATAATGAAAAAGTTTTATTTTCCTGAGTAAATCCATGGAAATGCTAAGAGACAGGACAGGTCATTCAATTAAATGGAAGTAAATCAAATTATCAAATCTAATGTTGAAACATTTAAATAAGTTCGCTAGTCTTAATAATCAAACTGATGAATTTCTACATGAATAATTGCAGAATGTAATTGTAGCTGTCTTTGCACTCAGAAAAAAAGTAAAACAGTTTATTAAACCAGGGCTTTATGACCCTCACTAAGTCATAAAAAATAACACATAACTGAGATAGATAAAGACTGTTTTTTGTATAATCCAAATGGGAATGTATTGTTAGTAAGACAAGATGTAAAATAGTCATTCACAGCTGGACTTTAACTAACCATTGAACACCCAGTGGCCTCGAGGTAAACAAGAACATCAGCACATAACTTTATGTTAAAGCTGTCCTTTTATATCCTTATTTGAACTAAAGCTGAATCTAGAAACAAAACATCTAAGACTCACGGGAAAGCCGGTGAAACTTTTAACAAGGAAACAAATTTGAAAGATTGAGAAAATGAGCAACAGATACAGGAAACTTTTTTTCTGTGACAGGTTTGCAAAATATTTTAGGAAAAGTTTCTAATAAAAAAAGGGGGAACAAATAGACTATTTGAATTTGTAGGGTAATATCAGGTAAATTGGGCCACTTTTTGGAAACTATAGACCAATCAAATGAATTGCTTGTTTTCGAGAACACCCGTGCCAACAACTGGAAATCTTTTGCGGACATTGTCTGTACAAAATGAAAAGACTGGGAGGCTAAAACCTTAAAGAGTAACTCACCCCCCTACAAGAGTATAACCCTGCCCACATTTATTTTTGAAAAACTGCTCAAAAGGAGGCGTAGCCTGGCGGACAAGAAAAAAAAGCGTGGGGGGAATGAGTGGCTGGCCGTGGTCTGGGCTGTGACTTACAGGCAGCAGCGCAGCGTAGAGTCGCAGGCGGCCAGAAAGAGGAAGAGAACTGTAGGAACGCGAGCTCCTTTGCCTGGAAATAATCTGGATGTTGAGTTTTTTTTCCTCATCTAACTTCCTTAGGAGATAGCAGAGTGGCAGCATATCGTTTCGGGCCGTTGTCTCGTTCTCTGCGCGAGACAGCAGCAGATACCGAGCCTGTGGCTGTATCGTGGCATAGAATGGGCGCCGTCTCTGAGTGGTACATTGTTGTTGGCTACGTCTAATGCTAAATATAGATTAGCTCGAGTAATTTCTTGACTGTGCCTGGACAGGAGCACCTGCGGCCACTGTACGCCATTGTACGCAACAGAAAATTTGTGTTGCAGGCAGATGTATCAATACATGATAAGAAAATCATTCAGGAATGTGCAAAAAAAAACACAACATAACTCATCACAATTATTCAATTAAAAATGAACTCTTACTGTGTGTCCACACCAAAATCATGAAATACTGAAGAAATGTGTTGAAGATCTGAAGTGAATAAGTGATAAGTGTTCATTTTGATTTACACCGAGGACTGTCTTATGAAAAATGCATTATACCTTTTTTATTCAAAAAATTATTATAGATCAATGTAAGTTAATTTTTGGAAAGAAAATTTGTCACAATCTTGTGTCATATTTCTATATAAGTTTTATCCTTGGAAAACATTGAGTCACTAAAAATAAAAACTTAAATTGGAGACAAAAATAAGGGTAAAATGTATTAAGGCGGCTCCCTTAAGTTAGACAGGGACATTTTTTTATACTAACATGATGTGTAATTTAATTGACTGTGGGTAACTTTTTAATCTGTTGATTTCATGTAAGAGTTGCTGTATGCACTTTGACTTTCATTCTTTTAATTTGTTTATCTCATGTGTAAAATATGATTTACGTTGAATCAGGAAAGTAATTAAGTTGATCAAATTAAATTCAAATTTCTTAAAAATGTAAAAACATAGAAATAAATTTGTAAAGCATAAAAAAACAAGAAATAAATAATAATACATAAGAAAAAAAATAAAAAATTTGGGTCACTACACTTAAATGTCCTATCTTACCCTAACATATAAAACATTCAAACATATGACATTCGAACTAGTATTAATTGTTTACTCAAACAGATGGGTTTTGGATTTGATTTAAAGGAACTCAGTGTTTCAGCAGCTTTGCAATGGTCTGGATGTTTGTTCTAGATAAGGGGAGCATAGAAACTGAAAGCTATTTCTCAATGTTTGTTTCTGATTCTCGGGGTGATTAGTAGACTAGAGTTGGAAGACATCAGTGGTGATGATATAGTAGCAACAAGTCTTCGACATATTTTGGTGTTAAACCATTCAATGATTTATAAACTAGCAAAAGTATTTGGAAGTTTATTCTCTGAGCTACACGGAGCCAGTGTAAGGACTTTAGAACTGGGGTGATGTGTTCTACTCCCCTGGTTCTAGTGAGCAGCAATGTTCTGGATTGCCTGCAGCTGTTTGAGTTCTTAGGCAGACAGATGAAAACACTGTTGCAACTTTAACCCTTTAATCCTTGATATATTCTTCAGATGATAGAAGGCTGACCTTGTGATTGCCTTTATGTGACCCTGGAGACTCAGGTCTGAGTCCATTACTACACCCAGATTTCGAGCCTGATCAGTAAATTCTCTCTCTATTAACTGAAGCTGTGTGCTGACTCTTGGTCGTTCATATTTAAGTCCAAAAATAATAATTACTTTAGATTTCTTTCTGCTCAGTTAGAGAAAACTGTGGCACATATGCTTGTTATAATCTGGGCCAATAGGATCATTAAGAGATTAAATAGAAAGGGTCAGATTTTTAAGAAATCACAAATCTGTATTTGTTTTTCATTTTCAAATTTACCGGATGCTTTGCACTGATAATATGTGGGATTGTTTTGCCCTGTGTGTTGTGGAAGTATGGTACAGAAACGGAAACAAGCATATTTTTTATGCTTGGGTTCTATACAGTGCAACAACAAGCTTCTGAAACGTGCCTGACGTGCTATAGCGCATCTGCTGTAAACTGAACCCTAGATTATAACAGCTTCTATTAGCAGTGGAAACCGAAACGCTGCTATAATTGGCCACTCCCGCTTCCGCTGGGGTTAGCCATGGTTAAACCCAGAGATAATCAGCTGTAGGCCTAAAGTTTCTTTTTTGTTGTTTAATGTTATTTACTAAGGTGTAGGTAAAAATAATAGAAGGCATATATTTATCAGCAATAGTCACTGGAAATTTGACCTTGGCTATAAAACAGATTTGAAACTTTAAACATAACGTTGAAAACCTCTGGTAAATCAAAGCATGCTGATGTACTATATATTTGAATGGTCCAGTAAATCTCTCATGCTTTCTGTCAGATCTAACTGAACTCGAGGTAGTTTATACAGAAGTATGTGAAAAACGTTTCTGTTAGTTTTAGGCTCTGATTGAATGTACATAAAAAAATATTTTCTCATTCTTTAAAATTATGCATGGGCTTTCTGATTCTAATGTAATTAAGCTATAAATTATTTGATTATTTGGTAAGAATTATGTCCCTTACTTTGCCTTGACCCTCACCGGTATTATAAATCAACAGAAAGCAGGGGCCTAAACCAATGGTTTCTGATAAGGGCTTGTAAATAAGTAAGTCGTTTGTAACTGATATTTTTCAGTTTAAAGCCACTCATGTAGATCTGGAAACATGTGCTTGTTTATTGTCTGATTACTAATGCAGTTTTATGTAAAATAATTTTAGGGTTTATAATTTATATATAGGCTTATGCACTGCTAAAAATAATGCATTAGCATTCAAACAAACCATTAGGGTTCCTAACTGACAGTCAGATCGCTCATTATGGTTGAAAAATTGTAGATGTATATTTAATGGGGGGGAAAATAAATACAAAGTCATATTTGCTTGATTTTTGCCTCTTTAGCACAACGATTAATTAGTTTCAAATATAATAAATGATATATAATATAATAAAAGTAAAAATACAGTAATATAATTTGTGGGAACTGACTGTAACATGTTATTTTTACAATTATTGTACTGGCCCATTTATGACTTAATGACTGATCCTACAAAAAAAAATCTAGACCTCTCCAAGCTTTTAATTTTAATAGGGATAGCTTGCACAAAAAAATAGCTGTTCATACTTAGTCAGACTTTTGAAGAGGTTCAAATGAGGTTGATCTATCTGATATTGGAAAAAATCAGCTGCCTCTCAGAGCTCCAGCAGGAAGCCTGTATATCCACCTACACCAGTCTGGAAGCAGTGAGTCACATAGAAGGAACCACTGAAGCGAGATTGATTTGCCATGCTGGAATGTATGAACACATCTCTCAGTATACACTAGCACACACATGCATACACACACACACTCACAAACATTTGGATTTTCTCTTTCCTTTCTTCCAGTCTACAGTGCATCCTCTCTGGACTCTCTTCAGACATTACTCAGTGTCTCTCAAGGCTTCCTGTTGACCAAAACCTCACAGTTGTAGCAGCTGGATAAGTTGTACTGCGGTTGTTTTCATTGTTCCATTCTTCCCTGACTCTTGAGTTTCTTGCATGGTTAAAGCCCCCTTACAGTTTTCTTTGCTGCGAATGTCACTGTCTGCGGGGGTGTGTATATGTGCCTGTTCTGTCTGTGTGTGAGTACAGAGTTTGAAAATGTGTAGGTGTGTTGTTTTAATAGTGAATGCTGCATCATAGCTTTCAGGTGACCATCGCTCCAGGCGTCCCCTAAAGGATGCTTTGCATTGACACAGTTGAGTTGCAGTTTTCACCTCAGTCTACTGGGTTCTGGCTGAAGTCTAAGTATGACATACCTTTATTTTTTTAGGAAGCTTTGAAGTTAGTATTTTCTGTTCTTACGTTTTAGTGCAGATCTGATTAAATATTGGTGATCAGGAATACACCAGCTAGGACTAATCAAATTAGTTAATTGCATTTTGTTTAGAGAGAGCAGAACTCACAAATGATCCATTGCCAAAATTCCCTCAACTTTTCACTTTTATTTCTGTTATTATAAATACACATCTATAAAAGTCAATGAATCCTTCTCATGTTATCTTTTGATTAACTCAAGGGAGTTTTGCATCTGTTTAGCGGCATAGAGGAATTGTTTTATGTAGTGAGTAAAGCCAGTTCTAGTTTAGTTTTTTCCTTTAATCAAATGGCTTTATTATTCTTGTACGCTGGTGGTATTTTTTCTATTTCTTAAAATGAAATTATTATTGCATACAAACGTGATTGTATGGATGTGATTATTTTAATGCAGTTTATTTTAGACAGAATTGGAGTATGAAAAGTTGTTTTTTATTTGTTCCTCTTTGCTCTTTTGGAAAGTGCACCGATATGACATTTGGTTGTAACCCTGTAGTAATAAGTAAAAGGCAACATGTTTTGTTTTTTTCAGTTTCACAATTTTAGCTCCTAGCATCATTACCATAAGTAAGTTAAGTTTAGAGATCATGTTATAAAGCTTATCAAAAACAGAACTCCAGCAGTCTTTTAATTGAGGTGAAACGTTCTCCCAGACTTGGGTAAATCAAGGTCTCCAAGTCTGGAGGAAGATTGGAGTGGCATAAAGTCAAAGTTTCTTGAGATCCATATTGAGGTTTTCTAAAGTCAGCACTGATTTGGGGAGCCATACCATCTGATGCTGGTGATCCAATGTTACTTAAGTCCTTAGTCGGAGCAGCATTTGCAAAATGTAATGTAACCCCTTGAGCTTTCCTCTAGTGCAAAGCTTCATCAACTATAGCAAAAGTATATGAGCTGTTTTAATAGAAAGCACCAGTAGTTGTATTTGTTGTGGATGCTTTTTTTACTTTATTTACTGACATATAGTCTACATTTCAGCTCAGTGTAAGAATCAGCCCCTCTAACCTTTGTTGAAAAGGCTGTGTTGCCAATGATAACACAAAAAGTCCCTTAAGATGCAAAATATTAGCTACTCTTTAGCTACTCATGTGGAACGATAGTTAGGATATGAGGCATACCCCCCCAGAAAATCAATAATTATATTTACATTGCAGGTATTAGCCTCTGTTATCTTAAAAAAAACACTCCACACTAATCTGATATTTCACTCAGCAGCGATATGTATGGAAAAAAAAAAGTTTTGATCTTTCCGGATCCAGTGCCATTACCAACAGGTAAAGGGCACTTCTAAATCACGTCTCTCCTGTTACAGCATTCCATTATTAAGCCTTTTCCTTATATTTCTGCTTCACCACAAAGGAGATTAAGTTAGTCTGCACACAAGAGGCTGCCTTAGAGTACACAGGCACTTCGCTTAACCACAACAACACATGCAACCCTTCTTTTTTTTCTTCTTACCTGAACGCCTGCGCATCTGCTATTAATATGCTTGGGGCGTGGATACCTGCAAAGGTCTTAGAGACTTCTCTCGATTATATGCTAATATACAGTTGAGAAAGAATGTTGACACAGTTAACATCAATGCATACCTTCAGTAATCCATCACCATTAAAGAACTATATAATTTAGTGTGATGTGTGCTCTGTTACAATGTTAAATGTTATTTTTTTAAAGGGACACAAACATTAATGTGATGTTGTCACAACTGAACTGACATTAGTGCTGAGAAGGCTCCATATAAAATTTTCATTTGAAAACAAAAAAATCTCTCCTCAGCCATAATCCTTTGCATTTATGAAAACTATTTGCCTGAATTATAGTCTAATTAAAGCTTAAGCATCTGTTAGAAATAATGCGCCGAAGCCCCCAGTTAAGCTGGGACACTGCTTATGGTTGGAGCTATTTTATCAGCTTGAAGTAAAATGATCCATATTTCTTTTTAGCTTCAAGACTGTGATTTAGAATGTGTTCAATGTAAATACAGTTTATTACTAATTACGGGTGAAGAAGTAAAAAATCTTAAGCAAAGCAAATCATGATGAGGCACTCGGGGGAGCAGTTTTATTACAGCAGTTTTTTCGGGTTGGCAGATTCTTAACAACGTAAGTGATGCCTTATATATTTGTATGCCAATGAGCTAAAGGTGTTTGACATAACACAACCACCAAAGCTGAAGTGTTTCAATATTGCAAAATCTTCCATTTTGATGTCTTAGCACTGTGATTTTGTAACTTTTAAGATGTGTTCTTTTGTGTTCATGTAGAAAGCTAAAGAAAAGACAGCAGGTTTTCTAAGTGATTAAAATGTAAAATCTTTTGACTTTTTGTTATAAGCTGCATGAAGAAATTTGCTTCCCCAACTCTGTACCTTAGTGTGTTTTTTTTCTTTTTTTTTCTTCTTGATTTTTCAAAACATTTGTTATGGAAGTAAAAGGAATGTGTTATCTCTCAAAACCACATTTTCTATGTTATTAAACTTACCAAATTATCTTTTTATTTTACCACAGGCATTTTTTATGAAATGTATTTAGCATGCCCCGACAAAACAGTCTGGATTATGTGTGAAACAAAACCCAAATCAAACCCAAGTGCTCTTAAAGATTATTGTATCTTTTCTTTCTCACATGAATGATGGTGATGGTAGCCCGTTTAAAGTTATTAAAATAAAGAAGGAATACTCTGCCAGTCTTAACCACATTGCCAGTGGAGAAAAGAAATAAGAGCTTCTTCTGGATATAAATTAATTGTTTACAGCTTTGACTTTTGCTATATTTTAAACATTGGGAACTGTCTTGTTTTGAGGTAAATCCTAAATGTATTATCACAGAAAAAAAAGAAAAAAAACCTAGCTTGAGGATGTCAAATGCAAGTCCATCTCACAAAGAGGTCATCTGAGTTTCATACCCTTTGCAGTGATAGCTTTATGCAGTTTAAGTAATGTTACGATGGTGATCATTAATTTTAAAGAGCTATCATTCCACACAATATTGGGGAAGACCGCTGACATTACAACTGCTGGGCATTCATTTCAAATAATGCAAAACCCACAAATGGTCACTGCTGAAAAGAAAAAAAATGTCTACTCAAAAAGTGCTATATCCAAGCATTTTGTGGAAAATGTATTTGGAAAAAGAGTGGTAGAAGAATCTGCACAAGCAACATTGATAACCACAGCCTTAAATGGACTGTAAAGCAAACGTCATTCACAACTTTGAGGAAGGTTCAAATGGTGTTAGCTGCAGTTGGAGTCAGTGTTTCAAGTTCTGCCACACAGTCACAGCCACAGACAATCAAATGTACCAATGTCTGCTTTCATGACCACTGTATCATAGTGCTTGATTGACTGGCAACTTTGTCTCTCCTCAATCCAATCCATCGGATGTTGTCAACAAGATGAAGATGAGAAACGGCAAAGCAAGAAATGTGAACAAATTATTGCCATTTAGACTTCCTTAGAATTCCAGCAAAGCCAAAAGCTGATCTCCTTAATGCCATGGCACACTGATCCAGTAATTTATTTAAAATGAGCTGTAGCCAAGTGTAGCCAATATACTTTTAAATGGGCCAACTTTTCAGTAATGTTAGTTATAATTTGATTTACATTTAAATTATCATTAGAATAATATTTATTGCTATAGAAAAGCCAGAGTTTATTTTTTAATCTTCAATAAAATACATTGTCTTAGACACGTTTTAACAGATGAAAGAAGAAGGCAGGGTAAAGAAACACAGGAGTATTTAAACCACCAGATACCACAAAGTGGTTTCTGGGGCATAGGTAAGCTTCTATCTCGATGTTTGCACTCTTCAGAATAGCTGGCTTGCCTGTTTAATTGGTTATTAGCCTGTCAGATTTATTGTGTCTGATGGTCTGATTGCACTCGGTAGGGCAGCCAGAATAATATCATAACAATTTGTTTTTATTTATGGCGTAAATTAGGCAAACCTTTATAATAAAAGTCAGATCCACACATGAAGCACTGACTGAACATCAAAATTAAAACATCTCACAGTAACCTCCGTACTAAAACAAACAACAACCGTCTGATTATTAGGTGTATTTGTGAGTTCAGGCTGCAAGCTGTAAAGAAGACACTGTGAATACAGTATCTTGGTGAGAGATTAAATTGAATAAAAATACAAATACAAAATACAATTGCTTCCAATAATAATGTTGACATTGATTATGAACCAACAACTCTGATGAATTGGAACTCAATAAGCATGATAAAAAACAAAAACATACTATTACATATCAGGTTGCTATAGCAAACTCTACGTAAGCGTTGTTTTATTTTGAAATGAAAATATATGGCCATAACTAAGTACTCAAGGTGTAACTTGCCTTTCGCCCAATGACTGCTTAAGAATAGCCATAGCTGTTTTCTTTAACAGCTATGATTTCATGTAAGAAAATCACAATAGAATTCTGACTGTGATTTTTCCGTTAAAAATAACTTTGATAAATTTCTGACATCTCTCACTACCAATTAGAAAAAAAAAGGGTTTTAAAATCTGTAAGCCATTTGAATCAAATTTAGCAGTTTATTTATTTGATGTAATTAATCATTTTAAATGCATGAGTTTCATGTTTTAAATTAGGATATTGAACACAAAATGGTTTTGAAAATATTCTAAAGTATTGAAATGCATTTTTAAGACATAGAGACAAAAAATTTAAGAACCAATAGTTCTAATTGTGGGTGTTCAGGAACATAAAGATTTGTGATTTACTAAAATATATGGGAATACTTCAGGAAAGAAAATAGAGTGGAATAAAAAATGTGACAGAGAAACCCTGGGATCTTACAGCTGTAACCTTGTGCTCTATTTGGAAAATTACATGCAGTCTGTTTACACTTTTTTGCAAGTTTTGCTTCATCTCTCTTTACTCCTTTCTTTTTCCCAGAATGCTCCGGTCCACTGGGCATGGAGGGTGGAATAATATCCAACCAACAGATAACAGCCTCCTCAACCCACCGTGCTCTCTTTGGCTTGCAGAAGTGGTACCCATACTTTGCACGCCTCAATAAGAAGGGCCTGGTCAACGCCTGGACTGCTGCCGAGAATGATAGATGGCCATGGATCCAGGTAAAGCACAGTGAAAGGATAGGCAGCACGCAAAGCCAGCTCAGGGCTTGAGAAAACCAAATTAGGGTGCAGGAGCAGACTTAATTAAAAAGATAGGCCCTTAGTTGGTTGTGTTTTTAAAGTTTTACATGTATTTGAAAGTTTATGCCACTGTAAAATGTTCCATTAAAAGTGTTAACTAGAGAGTAGAATAGAATTATCAAAGACATGTCTCATTTTGTTCAAATAATTTTGCTTCGCAATTTAAATTCAATCTAAATCAATGCTTCATTCCAATCTCTTGTAGAAACTATTTTATTTACCTTTAAATAGTTTAATTCTAGGACCTGCAGCTTCAGTTTTACCAATGAAGGCCCTGCTGCTCTAAAATTACTGTATGTGAACTGTATACTGCAAGATGGTGCTTGTTGAGAGTACTGCTAATGTTTTGTTAAAGACTGGACATCTAAAATCTAGACTCAATTCTTGTACACTAATTATATTAATTTTTTAATAGCTGTTATATTTGTGACACATTCAACTTTTTGTGTTAACCGAAAAATGGTGATTCTTATTTTTCTCAGAAATATTGTTAAGTATTGTCTTTTCTTTACGTTATAACCCAAAAATTGCGCAGTGTCTGGTTGGGGGAATGCTCCTATTAATCAACTTGCCTAAGCAACATGGTTAATGTGACATTTCAAAACCCTTTACTCTCACACCTATGTATGGCAATTCATACATTAACCAGGTATTCTGACTAATAATGTCTTTACAATGGTTATAAGAAATAAAACTAAGAAACACATTTTATGAGTAAGTAATTACACTGATATTAATGGAGGATTTTCTGGACGATAGTGGGCAATATGAGATACATTTGATGTTTGATTTAGGTTCTCGTAATGTAATTTTTATGTTAAATTCACAACTTCTTGACATTTATACTGCAGAGTGTTTCACTAAGCTCCCACAGGGCTTTTATCTAGAACAAGCATACAAATGTGAAAAGATATTCATATTTATTGCAAACAAGTACTGATGTTTGAAACTGTTGGGTTTTTTTTCTCAGGGTTTGTTGAAGTTGATATTCATGCTATGCTATTAGACAATGCTTATTTTCAAAGTACAAAATAGATCAATAAGAGTTGCAAATATGATCCCTTTTCTGTGCCCTTTTCCAATCCTGTCAAAACCTAGCCCAGTTTGTGTTCATTGTATGTTTGAGAAATCGATTAAAGCATGGGGTCTATGTCAACATGAGCAGTGTACAGTCATATCTTCTTTCTGTTCTAGACTCAGGTCTTGCACAGTAATTAGAGACACCGATACAAGTTTTTGGTTTGTGAAACCTTTAGCAAGTTTATGTAAACCAAAAAGTGGGGGTTCTTATTGTCTGACTGTCAGCTGGGTGTATTGTCAAAGCCCCTATTAATCAAACAAAACACCTAAGTAGCATGGTTAATGTGACATTTCATTGGAGGCAAAGAGATAGCTCAATAAAAGTTGCAAGAAGCATCCATTGTTTGTGCACTTTCCCAATACTGTCCAATCCTATGAGAGTCTGCATTTTTTGTATAAGACAGCAGTTTATAAGAAATTGATCAGGGGCCATCATAAACAGTGTATAGTAATATATTCTTGTTTTTCTTAAATTTTATTATTGATATTCTTATTGCTTGTTTTACTATTACTAGATTAAGAAATAATAAATTGTTAATTTCATGCAGGGAAAAGTAGCTTTATTTGATAACCTAATTTTATATATAAGGTTAATTGCTGTATAGGAAATAAAATTAGATAAAGACAGAAAATAAGTTTCAGTAACATTTCAGCCTCACATAAAATAAAAACATTAAGGGCATTTTTATTCCACTGCTGATTTAATATAGAGTCGATATGGTACAAAGTAAAAAGAAGCTGAAGTACTGTACATCTTAGAACAGTGTTACAAAACTAGTAAATGGTTTGGAAACAACTGATGCTTCCATTGTTCTATTGTTCAACATCAAATTATGTTCCTGTCTCGTCTTTTTCTGTAAGAAAAATAGTTCTTTTGAAAAACTGTCTGGAAAATCCAGACAAGGCTTTAAAGAAACTCATTGCATCACAGGTACATTCTTTTTTTTTTTCAGGAAAAAATAATAACAAACGACATTTAAAGCACACATCATCAAAAAAGCATAATTCTGATCGTGTAATTATTTATTTTATTTTTTCCCAAGGGATGAATTATTGAGATGTGGTTATTGATTTCTATGCATGATTT
The DNA here is from genome assembly GCA_028564705.1 of Apricaphanius iberus. Classification (NCBI taxonomy): domain Eukaryota; kingdom Metazoa; phylum Chordata; class Actinopteri; order Cyprinodontiformes; family Aphaniidae; genus Apricaphanius; species Apricaphanius iberus. Next base: position 230,600 of record JAPXFQ010002830.1, read on the forward strand.
ATAGGTTATTCAAATGTTACAATTTTGGTCTGAAAATTAACAATCATTGGAAAATCAGTGACTTACTACCATCCATTTGAAACTTGCAGTTTTACAAGCAAGTTTTTTTAGCCAATCATTTTTCAGAGCTGTGGTCTCTGTCTTTATGCAGTCACTAGGCGTTTTTATAACACACACTGTGTTGGCATATTGTAGTATCATTCCCACAACGGTGTGTCTTATGAATGCGGCTTGGTGAAGCACGAATATATAGCATTTTTTCTGGCAAGCTTGATGGTGATATTACCGCAATATTACCACAAGGCTGGAGTTGTAAATCTAAAGGCTAATCACAAGTTTGATTGCTGAGCCTTTAAGAATTTTTAAAAGCCTCATGGACACCTGGATTAATGCCAGCACTCATGGTGCCATTTTTTTTTTTAAACCATAACCACATTGACTGTTTAACCATTTTAATTTAAAAAAAATTGTACATGAAAAAAGGAAGGCTACCCATGATCAGAAAATTTGAAATAAACTTCTTGAATACATTTTATTGCATTCTTATGTTAAAGATTTAATTGATAGATCGGCCCTAGATGGCATGAATTTTAAAAAGGAGAACATTTTCAGTGTGATAACAATCCAAGGCATGTACTTTCATTTGTAATAGTTGCAACAAGATGCGGTTAAATACCATAACAAAACTTTATTTAAGTCTTTGCTGTCAAGATGTTACGGTGTTTCAATTTTTGTTTTAGATATTTCATTTCCTTATTTAGTATCATACTTGTTTATTTCTTGGGGTTTTTGTTTTACTTTAGGACCTTAGTGTTTTGATTTTGGCTCTTCTTTGTTTTCATATTTTCCCGTTCCTGGGGTCCGCTCCAGAAAGCAGGTTATGTGACATAACCAGATAAATTTCAGGGTAAGTTTGTGGATAACCTCAACGTTTGGTTCCAAAAACAGAGGTAACTTTCAAGGTATGTTAGTAACCATAGCACCTTAATCTCTGAACACAACCTGCTCTGCACCAGGTTATGTTCTGGGTTAATTTGTTCCAGAGAGGGTCTGAGCATGAGGTGAACTTTTAAATGATGATCCTTTGGATGTTAAAACACAGATTTTACAATATTTTTACTGAATAACTTTAATTTTGTCAACGAGAAACTGTAGGACAAAGCTCATTACATATTACAATCAAAAACTATTTCACAAACATTAGTAACATGTAAACGTATTTCAAATAAGATTACATAACACATTATATGCAGCTAAATGAAATAATAAGCTGAGCCGTTAGGAATGCTCTATTATTCAAATTCAAGTGCAGTGTAACGTTTTAACCTGAAGATGGCACTCCACTGATGTTTTTTTGGTAGAAAATTCATATTTGTTTACTAAAATGTAATAAAAAAAATAATGACGAGACATGTAGATCATTCTATTAGACACTCATTTATATAGTTCATCAGCAAAAAAAAAGTTGAGTAGAGATGGAGTTGGACTTTAAACTAACTTTTAGTTTTTGCCAAGCCAACGTTCTTTCTCCAGCTTTATTGCTCTTTTTTCATAATGATTGGCTTAAATTCATCATAGCTCAGCAGTAGTAATTCCAACTTCACTTTTTTGAGGTGTTCTGCCCTTTTTTTTTCAGTTTCCTAAAATGAAATAATTCTAACCAGGGGAGTGCTTCTTAAAGGTTGGATATGGAACATGAGCATGATAGCCACATCTAGTTTATCTAGGTTGTAGTTACAAGAAAAACATAATTCCAGCTGTTTGGTTACCTGATTTGCTGCTGATAAGTCCAGTGGCCAACCTGAACCGTGTCCAGTGATGCCGGTAACGCGTTACTTAGTAGCGCGTTACTCCTAATATGACCACTTTTTTAGTAACGACTAATCTAACGCGTTTCTTTTTTCATGCAGGTAATCAGATTAAAATTACTTGTTCAAGCCACTGTGAGTTACTATTTTTGTCATTTTCTTGAGCAAAAAGATATATTAGGTACATGGCGGCATTAGTATTAAGAAAACAAGTATCAATAGCGGTAAATATGATCCTACCTTCTACTGCTGCCGAAACAGCTGATAATCTCCTTTGCGGGTGCCATGTTTGTTTTGGCCTGAATCTGAGTTCTGTACTCTGTAGGCCTACTCTGCCCCCTAGTGGAACTCTCCATTTGTACATGCAGTGAGAGAGCAAGTATGTCCCCAAGACACAGCTTATTCCTTTATAGTTGCTGGTGTCAATGTGAGGTTAAAAAACAAGTATATATCCGTTCTTACTGTTAAAATGCACTTCAAATAAAGTGATTATATGTAAAAGTGGTTATTGTGTTTATGTTGAGGCAGTGCGGAGTGTTATTGGGAGCTGCAGAAAGTAACTAACAAAGTAACTTGTAATCTAACTTAGTTACTTTTAAAATAAAGTAATAAGTAAAGTAACTAAGTTACTTTTGGAAGGAGTAACCACTAGTCAGTAATCATATTACTTTTTCAAAGTAACTGTGTCAGCACTGGCCTTGACAAACCTGAACTGTGTCCAGTGAGGAATGTATTTTACAAGAGTTTAAATAACGGCTTATGTTAGCAAAAGATATTTTACCAATCCAGGAGGAAAGTCGCAGATTCTGCATGTGTTCGATGCAGTGGAAACATTTTATGTGGGTCCATCTAGTGTAGACTTAACCTAAAACTACTCTAGTTTCTGGTCTTCTGTGGTCACTCCTCTTGAGATGGAAAACAATATATCTGGGTCTTTGAAGCAGCTGCTTGACTTGGCTGACTCCACCATTCTTCCCAGTGCAAGCTGAGTTGAGCTGACCATATTGCTGGATTATAGAGAACGTATCTGTCAACCCGCAACTGCTACTGGCTGGTAGATGTGAACATAACGTCATTGTCTTGCCCCATTTAAATGTACATCTTATTATATTTTAATTCAAATATACCTTTAAGGAAATGTTTAACTTTAATTCTGCACACCTCTAAAAGCCCTGCTGATGTATGTTTTTTTTTTTTCTTTTAAATGTAGCTTTTTATGAAAATGTTCCACATACAGCCTTTAAC